>WBMW01003581.1:3857461-3931470 GCA_013396635.1 Penelope pileata
CCAAAAAAAAAGAAAAAAAGGAAATGTTGAAGTCTGGCTGAACAAACAAGGATTTAAGAGTGAGCTTTATCATTTCAATAAGGCATTAGTGATCTGTATCCAAAAATCATCTTGTTTTCCAAAACAGCACAAATAATATGGCAACTAATGTTCACAAAAATCTGATTCTGTGTGCTCCTTTGTCCTAATACTAATAATTTCCCTAATTTTTATTTTTGCCTAAAAGAAATTGTTATACTCTATTAATTTGGGGTGCAGTGTGACATCATAGCTATGACAATCTATGGGCTGGTGTCATTGAAAGAAGTGTTCCCACTTTTCAGAGCACTTCCTTAGGTAAAGCCACGTACAGCTATAGAAGCGTTAGGCAACTAAGTCTTATATTAGTATGTACTGAAATTGGTGTTAAACTGATGTAATCAGAGTGGACTTAGCATTCTCTGTATTGATTTAGCCTCCGTTAATTGCCTACTGACTTCAGCCAAATTGTTAAAGCTGCTCTTAATACGTATCAAGGTGTATTATGTCTAATCATTTTACTTTTCTTTTCTGTAAAGAGTTTAAGTCTTTGAATGTACCTCAGGGATTTAGAAGCCTAAGGTTCCTTTTAGAAACAGCTTGCATGTCTAGCAGCCTCAGTCTTTTTGCAAGACACTAAAACTTAAGCTTATCTTGAAAATACTATTGGCAAACTTAAAACAGCAAGAGTCTGCACCTGCATTGTGAAGCTTAAAGCCCCAGATTAGAAAACAAGTCCAAAGTAAATATTTAATTGAGGATAACAATTAACAGTTCAGAAAGATCAAAGAGAGAATTCACGCTTCTGACTATGATTGCTTAAACTTGCCCAGCTGCTTGTTAGGAATAATGACCATGCTGAGGTTGCCTTCACAGCCCCAAGGGACAGGAACTTTATCATTTAAGCAATCTGAGGTCTCCAGGCATAAGATCTATGTAGAGCCCTGAACTCCATGCTAGCTATACATTTTCCATGCCTGAGGATTTCTAAGGTCCCTTTTAATAACAGTCTCCAACCATGAAAGCCAGTAGTGATCACAAGTTCTTCGGATGTCAGTTATCTGGTATTTGCATCTCTTGTTGAAGGGAAAAGACAGGGTGTGGAAGAGGGAAAGATGGCATGCAAAGTGAAACTGAAGTCATAGAAAGATGTGCAAACACGCAGGCTGAAAAGTCAGCTGCTGATCTATTCTTTAATACAGAGACTCAGGACAAGTTAGGAATTGAGAGATATCTTCTCACAGTGGAAGTACACCACAGAAGAAAAACGTTAGCATGGCTTAAGACAGCTTAATGTGCAAAAATTGGCTTTCCTGCCTTATACATTCATTTGATGAATTTAATATAACCAGGAAGATTTAATACTTTCATCTTCTACCTCACTTGGACATGATAGTATCTGTTCAAAATCTAGATACAAACGTACATTATTGTCATAAACTCAGCTAAACTTAAAAAGCTTGCCTTATGAGTAACAACAATTTCAGTATTAATCCTAGATTTCTGAAAAGCTAATGTTTTCCTAGGGAGAGAAGATGATTTGAACAGAAAAATATCTGAATATGTACTTCAGAGACTTACAGGATATCCTCTTTCTGTGTCTTGCTGTGAAACATGGCCAAATGTGTCAGAGCTTGCTGATGGGCCCAGTGGCCTGACCACACCAGCCTTTTATATGTGCACTGTGAAGCTTTGGGATTCTGTTCGAGGCTCTGGGACAGCTGAGCAATGCTGCTCCAGCCAGTGTTCCTCCCCAGTACACTGCCTTGAAAATATTAACAGCAACAAAGTTCGAGTGCACTAAGGCCTTACCCCACATCCTGCATCTCTTCCCTGTCCCACTGCCACAGTTCTTGTGGCTGCATGTATTCTTTAGTTTTCTATTTATCTTGGGATAGTTGATGTACATCAGTTACCCCAAGGTTTAAAACATAAAGAAAAGATAGGAAAAAAAAAAAACAGCTTTTAGCACTGAAAACAAGCCCTAAGGAGATGCTGACAAGAAGTCTGTCTTGGGTGTAATTTCCAGATGGATCCAGTGCAGAAACCACATTCCTGAAACTAGATGAAAGCATAGCAACTGATACAGCTTCAGTTTGTGACTCAGGCAACTCTGTTTACCCAGGTAGAATTAATACTGATACCAGCCAGAACTGCACTCACTCAAGTGCGAACATTAATGGTCTGAGGCTGTCCATCAAAACTGACTACTTGCTCTGCTGACTGCTATGAATACACCATTGATTTCTTCATTTATTTAAAAAATGACAAAACAAACATTCCCAATACAATCTGGGCTTTAACTTGCAGGAGAGCTGAGCTGGTTTGGTCAGGCTGTGGTAATTTGTCTGTTGACATTCTGATGGACAAAATGCTTATTCCAAATAGTTTTGTTGCTTTTCCCACTCCAGTGGCCTCTTGCCAAAAGTATGGTTCAATTTGGACTTTAAGAGTTTGTTCTGCAAAAGCAGTGCAACTCCAAACACTTTCTAAGAGAAAATTAATTAGACATAACACTAAGTAGACAAGGAATCTTAGAAGGTGAAATCTGTCCACAGCTGAGTAGAAGAAATAGGAGATGCATCCTTCTGCAGCTGGCGAATTCAAAACCTATGCCATATTTATGTGCAGCAAGCATCACTGCATTACCAGCAGGAACCAAAAGTAAGGAGTATTGTGCTGTGCCAGGCGCCAAACAGGTTGTCCTGGCGCAGAAGAGCATGATGAAAAGGATCAAAACCTGTCACAGCAAGAAAGATTGGAAAGGCTGCTATTTTCACAGATTGGAGGCAAATAAGATGTACAGGAGAAAAGTATATGTAACGAGGCAAGTTATTTGGAAAAAGGAGACTAGGAGCTAAACAAAAAGCACAGGAGAGTGTCTTTGATCTTATACTCCAGTATTTAAGCCACTCTGGAGCAGATGGATTTCCATCTGCCTACTTCAATCTTTGCTTGCATTGTAAACTGTTGGTTTGACCACTGTCTCAGGTGGGCTTGGGCTAAGTGGATGTTCAGTCTGATTTCTCACAGAAATTCCTCTGTTCTTCTAATTGAACATGGCTCTTCATTCAAGGTTCAAATTTGATTGCTGAGGTGATATTTAAAAGCGTGTTTAAATGACTTGCTAAATCAAAGGCTATGTTGGTCCGTGTTTCGGGCACTTTAGAAGCTGCACCACTCTTGAGAATAGATCTCTGGCCACTCTGAGTGGAAAAAGATGGAGGCACATGACTGTTAGCTCTGATGGTTTGATTAGCTCGTTAAGCACTTGGGTGGATGTTTATCTAAAACCATCTGCTCGGTTAATCTGTGTAACTATCCGGAACAACTGCTGAGGACAGTCTTAAACAAAGGGGTTGGACAGATGGTTAGCTTTGCAATTCAGGTAGAGCACTAGAGGTTTGAGGAAGTAGATATAATTCCAATATAAGCTTGACTTTCCCACTTATCTTGCAGTTGTTGGATAGTTAGAGCTATTGGATCAGTTCTCAGGCAGTGCCTCTGCTAACACAGCTATATTCATTCATGCTGCTAGTAAGACATGCTAGTAAGGCCAAACACGGGGGCGTGTAAATTTGTAGAATAATTTCACTGCACAGCTTCCAACTACCACCCCGCAGCTAGTGCTTGCTGCCCTTTCAGCTGAAAAAATACACATAATTATTCGAGTGCAGACAGTTCTAGACCCCTTCTAGAGGATGTTTAAACTTCTCTGCTTAGTTTGCAGTACTATGACTTATACTATGCCTGTGTTCAGCTGCTGTATCTTAGCTGAAGTGGGGTGGAATTAGCCTCTGAGGGCTGGTAACTCCTTATGTTTACTGAAGATGAGAGTACCTCTAACTATATGCACTTATTACTTCTGCATGATTTGCCTGGGTAGGCTCAAGCCAGCAATTTGTTACCTATGTCCCATTCTCTGTATTTACTAAAGAAAGTGAGCACATATCTGGCTTATATCAGAAATATGAGAGAATACATCCAGTTTTTAAAAACATCCATACAGATGTAGATTGTTCTCCAAGTCTTGTGAGGGTACCACATGTTGATTACGGAAATCCCAGCAGAAGAGAACAAGCTTTGTTTGGATATTTTGGTTGTCCTTGAAAACTTATGGGAACGTGGGAGCCAAAGGGAAGGTAAGCTGTTAAAAATATTTGTTTGGCAATGAGGTTCTATTCACAGAAACATTGAAAAACAGCTTGGCAGTTAAATAAAAATACAGGGGAAAATTCAGTTGGAATCAAACAGTTTGAATCTTCTTACAAAACAAAAATTAGAAATTAATTTTATGTCATGCTCCCGTTGACATGAAACATTTCATTTGACGAATTTACACAGAAGCAGAAACATGAAGAGAGGGAGCAGTTCTTGGAATCGCTACTGGGGAGACAGTTGCCCCTTTATTCACTATCTCAAAGGCTGTTCCATTTACATAGGGCATAAGTGATCCAGATTCAACTCTGTCCTGTGTCTCCATTGCTCACCTTCCAGAAGAGTGGAATAGTCAGTACACGTGGTTAAAGAGTAGCTTGCCAGTTATGTGCTGATGCATTTTCTCTTTGGATAAGCCTGGGTAAATGCTCTGCTTCCACACTGTCAAATAAACACAATATTTGTTACATTCTCTTTTATCTTTGTGGTAAAAGAGGAGGAGAATCAGGTTCTGTCTAATATACCTAGAATCATAGAATCATAGAATGGTTCAGGTTGGAAGGGACCTTAGAGATCATCTTGTTCCAACCCCCCTGCCATGGGCAAGGACACCTCCCACTAGACCAGGTTGCCCAAAGCCCCATCCAGCCTGGCTTTGAATACTTCCAGGGAGGGAGCATCAACGACTTCCCTGGGAAACCTGTTCCAGTGTCTCACCACCCTCACAGTGAAGAATTTCTTCCTTATATCCAGTCTAAATCTACCCTCTTCCAGTTTATAACCATTACCCCTTGTTCTGTCATTATCTATCCTTGTAAAAAGCCCCTCCCCAGCTTTCCTGTAGGCCCCCTTCAGGTACTGGAAGGCTGCTATCAGGTCCCCCCGCAGCCTTCTCTTCTCCAGGCTGAAGAGTCCCAACTCTCTCAGCCTGTCCTCGTAGGGGAGGTGCTCCAGCCCTCTGATCATCCTCGTGGCCCTCCTCTGGACCCGCTCCAACAGCTCCACATCCTTCTTGTGTTGGGGGCCCCAGAACTGGACACAATACTCCAGGTGAGGTCTCACGAGAGCAGAGTAGAGGGGCAGAATCACCTCCCTCGACCTGCTGGCCACACTTCTCTTGATGCAGCCCAGGATGCGGTTGGCCTTCTGGGCTGCAAGCGCACACTGCCGGCTCATGTTGAGTTTCTCGTCAACACACACCCCCAAGTCCCTCTCCTCAGGGCTACTCTCAAGCCATTCTCCGCCCAGCCTGTATGTGTACTTGGGATTGCTCCGACCCAGGTGCAGGACCTTGCACTTGGCTTTGTTGAATTTCATGAGGTTGGCATGGGCCCACCTCTCAAGCCTGTCCAGGTCCCTCTGGATGGCATCCCTTCCCTCTGGCGTGTCGACTGCACCACACAGCTTGGCATCATCTGCAAACTTGCTGAGGGTGCATTCGATCCCACTGTCCATGTCACCGACAAAGATGTTAAACAGCACTGGTCCCAGTACCGATCCCTGAGGAACACCACTTGTCACTGGTCTCCATTCAGACACTGAGCCATTGACCGCCACTCTCTGAGTGCGGCCATCCAGCCAGTTCCTTATCCAGCGAGTGGTTCGTCCATCAAACCCATATTTATCCAGTTTATCAACCAGGGTGCTGTGCGGGACAGTGTCAAACGCCTTGCACAAGTCCAGGTAGACTAATGATTTCAAACCAAATTTGTAAATAACATTAGTATAACTATTCCAAACACACTTTACTGGAAGTTTGTCTAGCTCCAGTAATTTCTTTGCAAGCTCTTGGGGAAAGAGTGCCTGCCAGATATACTGTCTGGCAATAATATGTCTTATTGTCAAAGAAAGCTCACAGGATCCAAGGAGATGGATTGTGGTCAGAAAGTTTTTGTTTTAACTGCATTGAATGTGTGTGTTATATAATAATCTGCATGATAGTATGACAGTTACATGAATTATATATAAAATGTATTCCTATGCTGGGAAAGACAAATTGAATGTAAAATTTGTATTAAACTGACTGCTATTAGCCATTTTTACGCAGTTATATCTCAAAAAAAAAAAAAAAACCAAACTCAAATTTGTTGGAAATACAGTGATCCTAGCTTCTGAAATATGACAGCTCTGCACTCCTTGTCAACATGATTGTCAGTTAGCTAAGTTCAAATTGAAGAAACTGTAAAGACAAATAGAGCAATTTTGAAGGGGTCACTACAAAAATATCTAAGAAGGCATGCTGTCTCATGTGTTCCTGCTGATGCACAAAAAGACTGCCTGGAAGAAATCAAAACTTCGTCAAGAATGCTGGCATAAGTAGATGAATGACCAGTGCCTTTGGGGCACTGATGTTTTGTTACATAGACAAAAATAGACAAGATCATCACATGCATTCACATGTAGTGAGAATGAGGAAAAAATCTAGTACTTTCTCATGTCAAGAAACTAAGCCAGGAGACTTCTTAAAATATGATGTCAGATCACGAGTTAAGGAGGAAAAAGGGGGGCAAACAATAACTTTCATCTTTTTTTTACTCTCTGCAAAATCAATCAATTGATCGATAAAAAGAAGTTGTATTTTAGACCACACTGGAAATGTCTACAGTCTATTGCCACCATCCTTAGAAACAGGCTGAAATATAAACTCTGGTTTAAAGTGATATCAAGACATTTCTACTTTGATGCAACAGCTTTAGAATCAGGACACAACTGTGTGCTGCATGTTCCAAGTGAGGAGTGGTGGCTAACAAAAAAAGGAAAAAAAAAACAGAACAAAACCAATAAAAAAACCAACAAAACCATCTTCTGCTTTCCCTATAATTCTAGGTTGCTAACATTATACTTAAAATAAAATGCCAGTGCCCACAGTTTCCAGCAAATTGGAACAATCCATTCCATTGGCCAGTCAAAATACCTGCTGAGGTACAAGCAAGGAAGCCAAGAAGCTGGCCAGGTCGCAAAGAAGCTAGCCCGGCTGTGAGTCATCGGGCAGTTATACCATTAGCCAGGCAACTTGCCTGACTTCTGACAAAAGCTTTTCAAGTACTATTGTGTCTCCAGAAAACAACAACAAAACTAAGAAATTAAAAGAGTGAAAAACAGTTTTTTTCTAGGAAATGTGTTTGATGGAAAAATTGCGACCAGTTCAAGAGGCAACTCTCTCTGAGGTTCTCAAACAGACTTTGTTGCCTGAAGCCTAGAATCATTATAAAATATTGTGTAGGCCAAAAGGGAAGTCACTCTGGAAATATGGCACATGGTGTTGAAGGATCAACCAATAAGGTAAGGTGGTAGCAAGACTCAAAAGGCTAGCCATCAGTAATGAACAGAAGCCTACCCTGCTAATGGCACTCTGCTTAGTAAGGAAATACTCTTGTTCATGTTCTCATTATCAACTGTTTCTTTTACCCATAGGACTAGAGCACTTTGGCAATTTTGCCTCTAAATTTACATTCTTGCAAATACAAGGGGGAAAAAGATGTATTTGCTTACATTTACAAACTTATCCATGTTTGATATGGATCAGGAGTATACCAAGAATCACATATGTCTGAGGCATAGCTGACTGAAGTCACAGTCTAAGAGTTGGATATTTTATTTCTGGGAAACAAACCCTTTATTGTTACTTACCCTTGGCTTCTGCACTTGTGTGTCCTGTGGAGACTCTCAGTGGGGTGAGTATTGGATGTAAAGCTTCTCTTCTCATTTGCTTCATTGAGCCTATTCCTAACTGTTCCTTTTATGATGACTTCCATAACATCATAAAGACCTAATGGCTCTCACAAGACCTGTATGGGACTTGATAGTAAGAAATAAAACGAGCCATTGAAGTGTAATTGATCACCTTGGTGTACTTTTTCTGGCGGAAGCCAGCAGGAATATATAGCAGAGAAGAGATGTTTTCTTTGTAGCACAAATCATATAACCATGACAAACTGGATGCTAAATTGCTCTGTGTCACTGAGAAATAGAAAATTTAAATTTAAAGAAGCTCTTCACAAGTGCTAAATATTACTCCTGCTCTGATCAGAATTCAAAAGGCATGCCAAATAAGGAAAGACCAACCAGTTTCCAGGTCCCAGAGGACCTGCAGTTGGTATTTGAGCTTTCATTTTAGCCAAGGCAGACCTTGACGATATCCCCATTTTCAGAGTTGTATAATAGAAATACTTTGCGTTCCTCTAGCACCTTTTATCAGCAGTTTGATCTCCTCTACAGACAGTAGTGAGCCAATCATCACAACACCAATACAAATTGAGATTTGTTTTCCTTGTTCTGCAGATGAGAAAGAATGAAGCACGAAAATGATGCAACTCATTTAAAGAAGGCTTGGTAGAGCCAGGCACAGAATCCAATAAACAAAAGCAGGCATAACTTAGAATACATCCCCATGCCTGCCTCTCCAGTAATTCTGTGTTCCTGAGCACTGTCTTTTCTTTTGTAAGGTGTTTGAGAGTATTTTTATTGCAGTCTACATGTCTTATTCCTCCTTGCACGTAAGGAAATGTTGCCCGTGTGAATCCACTCATCTGAGGGGTTTAGCTTCAGGTCCAACCCAGTAACGTGAACCATTTTCACTCAGCATACAGAATCTGAGACTTTGGATCTATGTCCACGGCTCCAAACACAGGTATCCCCTGCTACTCTGTTCTATACTTGGTCATTTTCCACAGATACTCTGTGTCATGGAAAATTCTAAAAGGCTGTCCTCCTGCAGAAATTTCTTTTTACAGAGTATGCCTGTGTATGTTGTGGTGTTTAGGCAGAAAAATAGCTAATCTTGGGGACATTGAGGTCAGTAAGGCAGGTTGGCATTAGATTTTTTCCTCATCTTTATTTCAAGTCTCACTGTTTCGCTTTCAGGCGAATATTCCCAACATAGTTATTATTCAGCTCATTCTTGTTAATCAGAACTTTTGGATGCTTTTGATTTTAAATCCTGAAATATCTCCCCTACTGGTATGTTTAAGGTTCATAGTCATAACACAGTAATATTTCCAGACGCTTATGGAGACGATATATATGTGCCTGACTTTAACCCTGTTGCCATGCAGCAGTTTTCCTTCCATGCTAAGTCTGAAGTACAGTTGCCTTTGGAAGCCCAGAAAAACAGGCATGCATTTTTGAAGGTGAACTCCCTGACAGGACATTCAGCATAGTTGGGCAACAAGGAAGTACAATTACTAAATGCAATTCCAACATCACCATTCCCAATGTCCAAAGGGGCAAGCAGAAATTTATCATCCTGTTATCTAACTGTGTTAGCTAATTGTAATTCTGAGTTATGTATGTACCAAAGGTATTTTCTTACCTCATATGTAGAGTCTGAGTCTTGATGTTTGAGTTCTTTTCGTGGAAGATCACTAATGGATTGATTCAAACGTGCTAAATGTCCCTAGCTGTTGAAAATCAAAGAATGTGTGGTAGTGATAGAATACACAGGACTTATGCAGCACATACAAGAATATGCCATTTCTAACATGCAGTTATGAGATATAAATGTAATCAATCTCTATGGAAATCTGGAACAGTGCAGAATAGCTCAGAATCTTCTACTCCCTGTTTATGCATTTCTTAGACAAATGCAGTTCATAAAGATTGGATTTCTTCTAGCCAAAGCATACAGTAATTCTGAGGAAAGACGCTCACAGATCCCCGTAAATACACTTGTCCCATCAGAATGATTACGTCTATGCTTTGAATTCTGCAAGACACATTTTGTGTATCTTAAGGCACATCTACATTGAATAGTGAGAGATGTTGCAGTGATTCCTAATTTAGCATGTCTAGATGGCTCTGTGTGGAGGACAAATGCTCAAGATACTTGCTCAGGTCCAGAAGCTTAGCAAGCAGGAGCTGAGCAAGCTCAGCTAAGCAAGCTGCTGCAGGAACAAGGCACTGTCAGAGCCAGGCTGGGAGAACTGGAGGGGACAGGGCTGGGGAGCTGATGGTAGCAAAGAAGGTGGAGGTACTGGAGTCTGATAGTGGAAGTGGAGTGAGCTGTAGGAATGTGAGAGAGATATGAGGATGTGGTGAAAGAGGTTGTTGAAAATTGAGGTCTGGCACAATTTAATGAGGGATAATTCCAGCATCCAGAATTTCAGCAGCTGTAAACACCTACTGTGGCTGAGTGCCCTCAGACAGCCATGAGCAACAACAGCTCAGGCTCCTCTCACAGCTCAGGGCCATGTGCTGTGGGCACAACACCCAAAGATCTGCATGAAAACCAGTGGCCTCACTGCAGACACCTGAGACAAGATGAAATACCTTGTGCTCGATTCACCAGCCTGTTGGCGTATTTGTTCCCTTATCCACGGCCCATCTGCACTCAGCTGGCCATTTGCAAGGTACATGCTGTTTACCTTCCAGGAATCCAAAGCCTTTAATGGCGTGCCAGCATCTGGGCAGTTCCTGCCAAGCTGGATCTGCCCCTGGCTCTGCTGTGATATCCTGTCTGGACAGCTGCCAGAGCTCTGGTCTTTACATCCTCTCCATCCATCTGAATTTGCAATATTAATTTGAGGGTGAGCTGAGGATACCTGATTTTGTGCCTGTTTGAAAAGGTCTGTGGTGCTTCCTGCGCACTACATGATCCTCTTGGAAAAGCTGTCCTAATATAACTTGAGAAATAAGTTTAAAACCGTATGGGGAAACTGAAGTGGACACTGCCATTACAGCTTTGACAAATGAGCTCTGGCAAAACTCACTGCATTAGTTCAAGGCCACCTTTCCCATAATTGCCTGTTCTTGACTGCTTTTTTCAGTAGGAAGACAACCATGATGGGAGATTATTTTATCTCCTCCATGAAAAGGGGCATAATATCCCTGTCCAGGCGGTTATTCTGATGTGTATTTTTTTCTCTCCAGTTTAGCTTTGGGTGCTCTGAATCATTTAGCTTGCTGAAAACCAAAGAGACACTTTTACTCTACAAGATGAAGTTCATGGACAGTACATATTCAAATTTAGGGAGAGCTTTCAGCTTCTCCCTTTTTTCTTTATGGGAGTTCCCTAACAGAAACATGTTTGCTTCATGAGGTACACAAGCATCCAATACAGTGTTGTTAGGAAGCTTCTGAAGCATAATTTAGCATGCCAGTATCACTTTGATGCACCAGTTACAGAATTGCTTGCCTGGACAGTACTCCCTTTGCGTGCTTACCTGAGGAAACTATCAACTTTTTTTGTTAGCTAATTATGTGAAGGTAATGAAAAAGAATACACTATGTAGGCAAGTAGTTAGACAAATCTTTATCTATACTTAAATTAGCCACCAATATTATGAAATAGGGTTATTTCATAATAACCTTTTAGACTGGTATAAAATTGCTTCAAGTTATATGAATTTATATACAGGAAGGAAAGGAAAGTTTTCAGCTTTCCCTGGAAAACAAACCATGAGTTGCACATTGCTTGGTCTTGTACTGACATTGGTTTGACTTTGTTTTTCTTTTCCAAGTCCTGAAAACCGCTCTTCTTTCCTCATTTAGATGAGGCTAAATGCCTCATCTAAAAAAGTCTCATTTCCTCTTATTTCCTCATTTAGATTTTAATCTTTGGGGCAGAAATCATGTTTGTGTGTGTTTGTATAGCAGAATTGGGCCTGGCTTTATGACTGTGGTTTGTAGATGTTACCACAATATAAATAGTACATTAATCATTAATCATATTGTTAATACATTGCTATGTCCTAAGTGGTGGCCCTGTGTAATACTCTCTGGCTCCTCACAGAGATGATATAAAGACATTTCCATAGTCAGAACATTTGTCTGAAGTCATGGCTGCCCGAGGTCATCCTGGAAGAGGAACAGAGATAGACTTTGTACTTTGTACAGTAACTGTGTAGACTTTGTGAGCTTCAGGTGCCTAAGGTAGCATCCATGTCACAGACTGGTAGATGTTTGCGAAACTTCATAAGGTTAAAAATACTGAGGTATGTACATTAGTCACATATATTTATACACAGTTTGATGCATCTGAGAATCTCAAACTGCTTTGCCACCATTATTTGGCTTCCTATAACGTACAAAAACATTATAGTCTCAGTTTAACTCCAGGACAAACTAGCAAGTTTTGTCAGCAGTATTACCTGTCTGTTTGATGTTTATAAGAAATGGTCACCACAAATTGGGTGCAGATATTTGCCAATTTCTTGTGATAGCTAGATAGCATTGAGTTATTTCACCTGAACTGATTTGATTGTCAAGGTCATACTGGAAATCTGTGGAAAAGTAAAAAAAAAAAAAAAAAAAAAAGAAGAAAAAAGAAAAAAACAGAAACTAAATCTCCTAACTGCTCAGTAAATTATGATTTCTGACTTACAGCAATTGATGGTGCAATCCATAACTGCATTTAAGCACATAAAGAGCAATCTAAGACAATTTCCCAACTATCTGAGGTGAATGACTCAAAGCTTATCCAAACTGCCTAGGGATTAAGACCCTCAGCGTGAACTTGAGACACCATTTTCACACTTCTCTCTCAGCGGTGCAAAATATCTAACCTACTGTGACCTAGGAGACACAAATCTTCCCCTCCTTCTCGGGTCCCCGAACACATTACTGTGTACTGTGAGTCCCTCTCATTCTGACCCTCCTGGCCACATGAGTTTTGTAGTGTTGGTTCCTTAATCTCAACAGAAGGGCTGGAGGCATCCACCAGGAATGTCCTGTGCTGTCCTGTCCAGCTGCCTATCCTGCAGAAATGGAGCCCTGGGTTCAGTGGCCCTGAGGCTGAGGAGTGCCAAAAAGTGACTGTGCAAGAGGTAGCTACTGGAATGGATTGTTCTTCTACCTCATTTTTGTGTGTTCAAGTTCATGACTGAGCTGTTGATGCTGAAGAGCCAGTTTCTGGTTCTATCTCACAAAAGTGCCTACCTCCATTGCTGAGTTAAACTACTAAACTAAGAGAGAACTTCAGACACATCACTTTCTTTGAGCTTTCTTGCTCCCTCTCTCAGTGCTCTGAATACAGGGATGCCTGTTGCCAACCTCAACTTTAAACATCTGCTCCTGCTTGCTTGTTGCATGGAACACATCATTTTGAATCAGAGGTCCACGCATTTTAGCTACTTGGTGTCACAGATCCCTAAAACTTTAAGGAAGGTATTCTGAGACTCTTCATAAGCACCATATTTCAGGTATCTAAAATCCTGCTTTTATGTAGTTCATCTAGAAAGGACTTTAATACACAGAGAAGATGCAGCACTTCAATCATCAGGAGAAGCAAGAAGTAGCGGTGGAAGAAAAGGCTGGACTTGTGATCAGGGACTCAGAAGACCTTAATTCCTTATTACTTCTTACACAGTAAAGCTATAGATAAGCAAATCGTGTCTCAATGCCTCAGTTCCTCCTCTACAAAAGAAGGAAGACTACTGGTGTGTCCTACAAACATGCTGTGAGGATGAAGTGTGGAGAAGAATGGAAACAAAGGTCAAAGGTGGAAAGCAGTAGTCTGAGTGATTATAATTCAAGTTATAAGAACCACTCACACACAAGGGAGAAATTACTGTGGACAGGCCTCACCTTGTATGAGGCTTCTTAATTTGTCCAAGCATTTTCATGTTGCAGCAGTTTATTTGCTTCTGGCGACAGACTTGGCAAAATCAGGAGTAAATTCTTTGAGCTTTAGACAGGATAAGGATCCCCGCTCTGGAGCTGTGCCCGCCTGACCCTTTCCTTTCTGACTGTCGTGATCACCTGCTGCTTTCTGTGTCCCAGTAAAACTATGTGTCTTCATATGCAAACTACAGTTCTGACTCACAACCCTCAGGTTGCTTCCATGTCCAGTGTCTGTAGCACAGAGGCCAGGTATAGCTATTTCACATGCAGTGAGAAAATGTTCATCAGCAAAACATTAGGATCTCCAAGAGTGTTTGATTTATTTTCCACCCTTATCAAGCACATGATTTCAAGTCTCTTTAAAACAAAGTGTAAGAGTAATTTCACTGTTTGCTCATTATTAGAAATAACCCTTATCGTTCAGTAGATGTGTTGATGTTTATCAGAACAGGTCAAGTGCAGCCATGTGTCTGAAAGGGCTTGTAGGCTGAATGTTAGACATTAGACAAGCAGTGAGATAAATGAAGTAGATGGAAGGAGGGAAGTGGTAGGACAAAGGTAAAATTTTTCATCTGGGCTACTAGAAAATGTGAATATCTAAGTACTTCTATTTTAAAAGCTTGCGTTTGGTAGATAATATGACAGAAACAGGATTCTTGGAGAGGTCTGGAAGGAGAAAATAGAGTCTTAGTAATTAGGGAGAAAGGGGTTCATGGAGGCGGTAGAAAAGAAAACACAAAGATGAGACGAGCACAGACTTAATTTGCAGCATGCAGACTACCAGCTGGCCCTTGCTCTTCATTTAGAGGAAACTACAGAAATTTTCTTTAATTGCAGTCATCCATTTTATAAGGGTGTCTCAAATTCACATGCTTATCATATGCTGCAAATGTCCTAGAAGATAATTAACCAACTTTAACGAACCTTGGCACAATCAAGTATTCTCTTCCTAGATTCAGCTGAGTAAAGGTCACTGAAAAAGTTAACTGCTTGATCTAATAAGGCCCTGCATCACCTCTCGCTCTGAAGCTGAACTTAAGTGATCCTCAGATATTACTTATCAATCTGTTATGTAAGTCTATCTTGTAATTTCATTTAAGCTGTTTTGCAGCATCATTTTCAATACAGTAATCACCTTATTCCTCGTTATAAGTTTTAAATACGTCCAGTCTTTCTGCTACCACAAAATTGGAACATTTAGCATCAAAGTCCTGTAAGAATAAGGTGCTCAATCTTGTTATTAGTGGAAATCATGATGATATTACCGCAGTAGTAGAGAAGCAGCAGTATACTAGGGTGCCCAGTAGAAAATTCATAAGGGAAATTCCTACCACTGTGGAGGATGTAATACACCCCAAAGCAGCGTGCTATGCTGTACAATCAGAATTTGCATGCAATCTAACAGTACAGAGAGACGAGATTCCATGGGAAAAGTCTATGATTTTAAAACATTTATGTGTACAGAGTAACAGAATATGTTAGTGCACTTGAAAGGCACAGAGGAAATGCATGATGAAAGAGCAGTCTATGATTAAGCATATGGCAATATCATGGGTTAGCCTGTTCTTTAAAAATGTCCAGACTTGAATTCTTCATCTGAACTACTTACTACTAGACAGTCCAGACTTGTCTGATACATACCAAGGTGGAAACTCTGGTTAGTTCTGCCTGTTTCTGACAAGAGCCCTGAAACCCCGATATAAACAGCAGATCTGGGAGGCCCACAGTCATTAGTTGAACCCTATTTGAACTAGGGGTGCATTTCCGTAGGCTTAGCTACAGGGTGTAGCTCAAAGTTTCCAAGTCACAGAGTCGTTATCCCAGCTAGCACGTATCACTGTGCCTTTAAGGGAAGCAATATCAGCAGCCCCAAATATGTCAGCCCCCACTCATATAAATAACAGAAGAATCACTTGGAGATCACATAGCTTCCTTTATATTTAACTAGTTGCCATAGCATCTCTTCTGTGAAACTATGATAGCTGCAGCTGCCTCATGGATCTCTAACCTCAGTCAACTGTGTTTCTCTCTCTGCCTGGAGAAAAGCAATAAAAGCAGGAAACCAAGCTTCAAAGAATTTTCTTGGAGCATAGCTATGATTATCAGATGAAGTCTCATGCCTTTTTAGAAAGTCTTTAAGTCAGAAAAATCCCATCTTATGAAAACTAGGAATGAAGAATTGAAGTACATGTTCAGGCAACCGGCTTGCGCAGCCCCTGCCACGCGAATAGCTCCTATCCCCTTGGATGCCTTTGAACCACGCAGGGGGATGTGGTTGCATTCAGCCTGCAGCCAAATTCCTGGCGCACCTCGCCCCAAGAACAACAGATCTCTTACATTTGATAAGGCCTTCTCCTCTTTTTTATAGTCTGTTCATCTTTATGCACTTGACACAATCTAACCCTACGCTCATCTGTCATTAAATTTGTCATGCACAGATAGCTACCAGCTAGTTATTGACATCCTTATTTATACTATCAAGGTGTTTAGGACCTCTTGAAGACTCACTAAGTGTTTCTTTGATCAAATGAGGATCCTGTCAAGGAATTTGCTCCTCCACCCCTAGACAGGAATGGTCCATCTGGATGACCTTTTAACACCTCACAGCTCTGTTGAAGAGCTGTGTTGAAGAGCTGTGACAAAACCTTCGAGTTAATCACAACACACAACAGGGAAGGTAGCTGAAAGATTTGTATCTAATTTCACTGCTTTTGACAGGGAAGGATGAATGTCAAAGTTTCAGAGAAATAAATCCTTTATTTCCCATTTTTCAGAAGTGGGAGTTAGCCCTGAAGTGTGCTTGAAGGGCATGAAATACCAATGGACAGCTTTAACTTTGCATTAATGATGCTTGCTCTCAGTGCATATAAGATCAGTCGATGAATTTATGAACCTCCCCATGTGAGAGCTGGCCAAAGATCACGCCTGCTATTCTACATGTACTGAAACGAGGCAGAAAGTTTATGCTAAATCATCAAAGCTAAATCCATGTGGTATAAAAATCAGAATAATGGGAGATCTCAGAATAAGATGTACATGTCAATGTTAACTAATATGGTTTGAGGTCAGAAGGATTCTTTTTCTGCCTTTTTTTTTTTTTTTTTTTTTTGAACAAAAAGACCTAATCCCCAATAAATCTAAGCCAAAGCACTGTTGCCTGGAAAGGAGTGCTTAATCATTTGTCTCTTAGAAGTAAGCATAATTTTTTATATAAAAAATAAATTTTTGGATGGTTTTCATGCTTAAAAATCTTGTAAACACAAAAGAGGATATGTATCGCTCCTTATTACAGTCTTTCACTAGTTTAGACTTCATCCTGCTTTAGAAGTAATTGCTTTTAAACACTATGAATGGTATTTTGTGTTTCCTCTGCATTATGTCAGTGAGCACTTTGGAAGCTCTGTTTGCTAAAGAAATTATAAGTGAAACCAACTGTTCAGAACAATAAAAATAGCCTGTTGCATTGCATCTGTATTTCCATCACCTGGCTGCTTGCTGGAGGCCTCTTTCTTATGAGTCACTGTGAACAGGACAGTTTGCTCAGCTGGATTATCTCCCAGAGCTGAGGCTGTATTATGAGCAATGTAAGTAATAAATGAAGTTATAGGCAAGGCGATGCAACCAAATATTTGCATACCTCTGAGGTATGTGCTCTGTAAATACATAAATGCAAACAGCTATGATGTTTTCCTTGTGGTCACATTGGTTATTTACTATAGGAGATGTCAGTCTCTTGAACAATTAAGATATCAACTAAGTTTAGAAATGGCCTGTATTTATTTATGTCTGTCAGGTGTGTGGGTAATATTGAGAAGCACCTACCATCAAGGGCATAACCAGCACTGTCTTTTTAAAGCTACGTCTACCAGATGACAGCAGTACCCCTCTCAAGCTGTTGTTATTCTGATATTTCAGTTCTTCATTAGCACATAAGAGAATATTCAGAAGCTGATATTTTCCAGCTTTTGGGGCACCTAATGAAAAGTAGGATGAGAAATAAGATGACTGTATGGAAATTGCTATTGAAGTAAACTGAACACCTTTTCAGTAAATATGTACTTGAGTTACTGGGAAAAAAAAAAAAAAAAAAACACCACCACCAGAGCTAGGCCTCCTCCTGAGCTTTGTTCTCTGGTCTGCTGCTAATGCTGAGCATCCTTGAACAAAACCTCTTGCCACCCTCCTAGGGTGAGCTTCTGGAAGCAGAACCCCACATTTATATCTTCAGCCACTAAGGGTCTATCTCTGAGACACAGAATAGATTAGCCCCGGTTTGTCTAAATACAAAATTGTCTGAAAGAAGGATGGGACAAATGCAATGTACTGTTAGAAAAGCAACATGTGGGTGTGCTCATGACTGCCTTCAGCTTCTTTGCCCATTTCCCCTTCAACACAACAAAGAAACAACAAGAACAACAGAATTGGCACTAAAATCATCTGAGGTAACACTGGCCACGCCGCAGATTTATCATTATTTATGATTTTTCCCATTCATCATATTTCAAAGTAGAATCACATTTTAAAGAACTGCATGGAGTTAGTGGCTGATGTACTTCAAATGATTAAGTTCTGATTGCACATTAACTCTGTAAAATACATTTTAATACCATAAAAGCTCATTATGGGCTTCATTTTAATGACCCTCTGGGTAGTACCAAAACTGAAAGTACAGCTGATTTCCTAATTCTTGTCTTGGTAACTGGAACACAAGTAGAGACTGGTTGCTGTAAGCTTTTTATCTGAGATTTTAGTGTGTATCTAGATACAGGAAAGATGCAGGCATTGTGTCTCTTTTGGAAAATTGTATTAGTCTAACTTTTTTTTTTCATTCAAACTGGAAAAAAATGAAGGTGGAAAAAAACCCAGTATTTTGACTGTTTTGAATTATAAGACCTGTTTTCCTCTTTGCTCCTGAGCTAAGCTGCAGAGGTAACGTCCTACAGAAGTAATTCACTACCAGTTATGGATTTGCCCCGGAAAGATTCAAACTTCTCTTTTCAGAAGGTGTGTGCCAGCATTGTGAGTTCCTATAATACAGAAAGAACTGTATAAGCTTAAGTAGGAGATAAATTGGTTGAGCTAAGATGAAATTCTTCAGCTGGATTTTACAGAATTTAAAGAAGGGAATTGTTGCAATCTCTTCTGCCATCATTATCTATTAATTTATAAACACAGATTCCTCAAAAGTGTCTAACACTTCCCAGCAGCAAAGATTTAAATCCAAGGGAAGATGAAGCCTTTTATGAACAAAGTGAGTGAAGAGATTGAGGCAGCAAAATATCCCCAGAAACAACTTTGCAGCCCAGTAGCTGGAACACAAAATCTTCAGGAATGAGTAAAAACAGAATAACTTTCGGCTTCCTAACCTCTCACAACGGTATCCATTCACAAGCTCTGTTGTGGCTGACATCTCTCCCTCAGGTTTTCTCCTGTATGACTACATCAGGCCATACACTGATTGCCAAGCTATGGTCTACTGTTCAAGGCACTTGGATCAACACTTTCTCTATGGATTATCAGATGCAAATGCAAAGATATACAAATTAATTATATCTATTTTGTTATTATTAACTATATTATATATAATTATTAACAGTATCTATTATATATATGCATATTCATATTTTTTTACTTAACAAAGGGCAGAAGGAACATGACCAGTGCCCTTTCCATTCATAGCACATGCTTGGTCAAAGATCACAAAGTCTACTTGAGAGAATTACTATGGTCTCTGTTCATTCTTAGTGAGTTCAAAGTAGCCCATCAGGAGCAATAAGATTTGTAGCGTTACTTTGACTTCTGCAGTGGCTTTGTCTCTGTGGCTTCACTTTCAAACAAATTTCAACTTGCCTCACAAAGCACAGCGGTTTCCTAACAGTAGCGTAAATTGCGCATAATAGTTTTAGAAAGCTTTACAGAGTAATTTTCACTTTTAGACAAATTTCAGATCCTCCTTCTCTTCCAAAACAGAGACTGGAGGGCAATAGTCTTCTTTCACTAGAAGCAAGACAGAGCCTAAGATTAAATTAGGTGTCCTCTGGTAGACAGAAAGTGTTAACAGCAGGTCCTGATTTTGTACCAAGGCCAACTTGATACCTGAACTGATGGCAGTATGTGGGAGGAGGACTGCTAAGGAGTCTGCAGAGGCAGAGGAGGTATTGGTGATGTAGGAGTCTGAGAATATGTGAAAAACTTCGAATTTTTTTACTGCAGATGTGCAGTTTCTAAATGTGAATGCCATCCGTATCTAAGTATCAGTATATCCCTGCGTTTGTTTCAAAATACTTAAAAATCTGCTATTCCTGCTGTTTCAAAACACCTACAAAGCCTCCCTCAGCTGTGCTGGACTGGAGCAGTACGCTCCTATCCCAGTCCTGGAGCGGTGGCTGCCGCCAGACCTTCTTCAGAGCTCCAGACTACAGAGCCAGCAGTGGAGTGTCTGGCAGTGACAGCTCAGCATTCAGCTGTGCAACACTCCTATCCTCCTAATGCATTTCACACTCAGCAGATTGAATTGCTTTGGTCTTTTCATTTATTTTTCTTCCAGCAAACAAAACAACTTTTTCCATCCTTTTCCTTGACAAAGAGTTTTGCCATATGCTCCAAATCAATTGCAACCTTTTTGATGCTTTGTTACCGCCCACATCTTGGGCTGTGTTCAAAAAAAAAAAGCAGCTTAAGCATTTCTGTTTCTGCACCAATAAAATTAAAATTGAAACATTCTGTTCACTAATTCAAGGGTTAATGTGTCTTATCACTCCTCTCTTACTCCGTATATGAGCAGCCTCTTAACTAGAAGTGAAACAGTTCAGTGCTGTAAATAACATCTATCCAATGCATTTTTGTCTTTCTGCATGATAGTTGTCATGAACAGAAAGGAATTTGCACGTATTCATTCACTGATCATCATTATTTAATAACTTAAGATATCCTTCCCTGCTTATCTTTACTTGATTTAACACTGCGCTTCATGCACTTCTGTCCCTTTCAGTGTGCTTCTGTCAGTCCTCATGTATGCACACAGTCAGCTGGGCTAGTCTAGAAGGAAACAAAACCTTTTTTTTTAAGTATAACTACTTCTGAGCAGGGGCTGTTCCCATGTCTGTCCAAAGGATGGGGCAGAGGTAGAGGAGCCTTCTGCTTTAAGTGGCAGTGGAGCTTTGCCTTGTGCCTGATTCTGGAATGTGTCTCTTGGGCTATGTTTTTCCAAGGCATAAGATGTCCACGTACCATACTACCTCCTAGTGAGGATGTATTTATAGCAGTAGAAAGGTCCTTCATTAAGATATGGTGACCCATCTATTAACACACAACACTCATAAAAGCACTTTGCTCTGGGAATAATTGGGTTAACCCTAGGATATCCACTGGTGCAGCAGACTCTGGTGAAGAATAATGTCCCTTTCCTCCCCATCTGATAAAAGAAAACCCAAAGAAATCCATTGGCTAGTTCAGGATCTGATTTTTTTGCAGAGTTTGGGATAAGAAGGCAAGTGTTCAGAGCGTGAAAGCTGCATTGCTTAGTTTTAACCCAAGATTTGTATCTCCAGCACCTGACTTCATTCTTTCCCCCCTCTTCTCCAGGAGTGCAAGCCTCTGGGGAGGTCAGTCTGTGCCCAGTGATGACATAAAGCCATGCTAGTGCAGTCCTCCACACTGTGACTGCCTTGTTGTACAATGACTACTGCTTTGTAATCCCCAGCTGAAGTGTGTTTTACAGGTACCTGATTACTACTTTTCAAATTAGATTCGCTGAAGCCTTACAGTTATTTATAAGATTTTTATTTCAGTCCTTATGGTCAGTCATTATTTTGGGAATGTGGAGTTGCATTTTGAAGACCTATATATATATATATCTTTACATATCTGATATTTGCTGCAAATTGGCTTTGTTTGTGTTAACCCACTTGAATTTGCTGGTGAGAATTTTCATTAAAAACAAAATGGAAGGGATGCAAATGAATGATAAAATCACATCTCTACTGATACAGATGCAGTTAAAACAGTAAGAAAAAGCAGGAAATAAATAAATAGGGCCATGTAGTTTGTTCAATTGAATTAATTAGTTTACAACCATAAGGTAAGTCTCGATTAGGAAGACTGTTGATATAGCTAACCTAGTATAATTATACTCAGGGACAAAATCAATTGCATTTTTAAATGAGAAGCCAAAGAACATTTTTCCTCTACTACTCAAGTCTGCTTTTGCAGTATAAGAGTATAAGCAGCCAAAGTAACCTAACTTAGTTCAATTTACATCATGTGATGGAAAAATGTTTCTGCCACCTTCTAAATCACATATTTTTTTAATGGCCTTAGTACTTGCCTTAGCTAAAATACATAGAAAACCTGACCTATATCGGTCCTCAAAAATACACCATAGAAATGTTATATGACTGCAAAAAGAACAAAGCAGTTCTGACAGAAAGAAAGGAAAAAGTGAGCCATTCACCGGAAAATTTGAGAACAGCTGTATTTGGCAGATAACATTTCAGTAGGCGATGAGAATTCTCCCCACCTCTTCCCTTCAGCTCAAAACCCATCTTATTCCTGTTGATCCGGTATAGCTAAAACCTATGAAGCAGATTGATTATCTTTCCCTGGCTGTCTGGAGTGTTAGGAGTTAAGTTATTGCTGTTTGTATAGTACTTTGGCTTCTGGAGACACAGGCCCCATAGGAGTATTACCACTTCAAAGAGGCTCAAAGAAACGATGAGCCAAAATGACAGGAGATAGTGGGGTGAATCTGCACTCATCTGGGCGAGCAAATGCACAGCTGATTTGGATTCACTTCAGATTATTACGTCTATAAGGAATCATTTTTAAGGAAACAAAGTCATTTGTGTTGATTTCTGTTCGGTATTAATTTCCATAAATTTGCAATTGACAAAGTACAGGCTAAATATTCTAAGCCAGAACACCTGATTGCGCAGCTTGAAGTTTAACTCTGTCCTGTAGTTCAGTCTTCTAAGGGCTTTGTTCCACAAATGTCTCACAAACTCACAGTCCTTAAGGCACTTTACATATTGTAATTACCAATGGACTGCACAAGTGTAAGACGGAACTACAACAGTGTGGATCATACTAGCAAATTTCTAGGTTCTGATTTACAAATTCTGGTCCATCCTGGACAGATTATATATTGATCAGAGGTGCAAGATCTTGGTTTTTACCAGGCAAATGTTTATACTAGTAGAAGCCCTAGATAGAATTGCCTGACACTAATAAATATTATATTGCTTCTCAAGCCAAAATTAACTCTGCAGCACTTTTGGGTCCATATCATTATATCTGTGATAAAGTATGGGGAAAGGTTGCTTGCTTTAATTGTACAAATAAAGTAAAAATCTGCAAAACTTCCTAGTACTGAGAAGCCTTTGCTCATTGAACTTACTTTTCCTCAATGCAATTCTTCCTATTCTGCTGAGATTTTTTTCTTCAGTGCAGATAAGGTTTTATCATCCTTCTCTCAAGTGCCAAGTGGAGGGGCAATTACAATTAACTCTTTGTTGGCTGAAGGCAACTGCTATGAATGCCTCTACACTTTCCAGTTTTCATGAGCATCAAAGCTGGAGAAAGTAATGGGTCTCTGCCTGTTCTCTAAGCAATAACAAACATGGAAGAGGAATGCTGTTTATTTGGTGCAGCTGGAAAGAATGAAGATGATCTTCTTCCTTTATCCCTTTCAGGAATTTGGACTGCTGTTAGGTAACAAGAAAACTATGCTAATAATTTTCCACCTAAGCAAGCATTTCACTACTGGTGCTCCAACTGCTTCTCTGCTGCTGTCAAGATGCACAGGTAATGGATGAAGCTCTTGTAGTGATCCTAGATCCTCAGAGAAACTTTCCTGCTTAAATGCACTGTAGCATTTCAGCATTGAAGATACCGAGCATTTTTAACAGGGCTAACCTAATTTCAGTGTTTATCTTTAGGACAAGATCCACCGCTAGACTGTATTCCTTCCCTTACTTGGACTAAATTCCTTTTTGCACCATTTAGGTGTAAAACAGGTTTCTCTTCATCAGGTCGTGGCACTCAAAAGTCATGTTTTTAAGTTGTTTGCTCTGCTCTCTGTTCGCATTGAGCTCAGGGACCTGGGGCTAGGGGTTACTCTCAGCACCAGGGCACCAGGGAAATAGGGGCTGCAGTGTGAATTCCCATTCTGCTTTCTGATTTGGCCCTTCCTCACTAGCACTGATGATGGTGTCTCTAGACAGATGTGTGCAGACAGTCCCAGGGCAGGTCTGCTTGCTCTCCAAGCTGCTGGACATGAGCCAGTTCTGGTACAGAATCAATAGCCTTAGTGTGGCACTTATATCTGAGCTCAGAGAAGACTGCCTCAGCATGGCTGCTCATTAGAACACAGCACCACACTAACACAACTGCATAGTTTCTAGTTCGGACCTGGCAGCCAGGCAAGACCATGAGGATAGCAGATGTGTTGTTGTTTGCACTGGACTGAAACTGTGCTTCATTTTCATCATTATTACCAAAAGATTCAGTTTTGGAGAGACATGGAGAGGCTAACAGTGGTATTTGGGTTTGGACAGGTGGGGAGTGTTTTACTCCGAACTGTAATGTGAAGACCGTAACTATGGAAAAGCAGTAATGGGTGAGTAAAGTGCTTAGTAGACCAACCCATGAGCCAGTCACATGGGGCCCACTATCAGAAGACTGAGGCACGGAAGGGAGAATCTCACAGTGAGTTATTTGAGTACCAGTGGATTTTAATGGAGGTTCTGAAGAAAAGGATCATTGTAGGCAGGAAGTTATACTGCTCACAAAGGTTCTTTGTCACTCCAAAAGATAAAACAGCAATAAAGATTCAGAAACCTAAGATATTCCTTATAGCTGTGTCTGTGAAAGGGTAGGGCTGGAAGAGGAAACGTTGAAGTGCTCTGTCATTCCCTTTAACATGAAGGAAAAAAAAAAAAAGAGGCCGATTGATAGCTAACAACCTCAGTTCTGTGCTTCTGCGATTGCAGGAAACCCTGTAAAACAGCTCTCCTCAAAGACTCCAGAAACCAACTGTAGGGAAGGCAAAAACTGCATCATAGGAAGACATCAGGGTATCAAAGAGTGTTACTGCCCTATTGCCCTAGAAAGTATGTATTAGATGGAAAATACACTGAAGATTCAGGAGTGTGGCCATATATTACAGAAGACTGGATGGATGAGCGGATGGATGGACAAAAGCAGAAAACAGTTGTTGGCAGACTCAACCGAGGAAAAGTTCCTTCCAGGTCCCACATTTGGTAATTGATAGACGTTAATTCCATGCTGGTGGCACTCAGGTTTTCCAGTGCCAGTATTGCTGGGAGTAATAGCGCATGTTACCAGACAACTGGCCAGACTGGGGGTAGTCAGCAGGGACCTCCCCCTGCCAAGTGACAGAGATAGGAAAAGTTCTGAAATGGGAAAGCTAAGCTGTTAAATTTCAACCTTCAGGAGTTGTTTTACCCTTCTGGAGAATGGGTGGAATTAGGGAAAAATACAGTGTTTCCCATCATCTCTTTCTGATATTTGGTGCACTTGAAATAGTCCGGTCTTATTCTCTGCTTACAGCTGTTTGGCAAAATGGCATTCTGCTGCTTGTGTTTCTGTCACACAACTCTATCGTGGTGCAGCCCTTAAAGAACAAGTCACTTTTTCCTTCAGGACCTTTGCCTGACGCATCGTCTCACTATCACAGGAATAGCCCACATCTTTCCCTTATCTCTCCTGAGTCAGCATTGCTAGCCAGCAATTCAACACTGACTGGACAGACCTCACCTTCAGCTGGGAATGAGTGTTGGTTCATCAGCACTTTCTGCCCAGGCTGCACAGCCGTGACTCAAGGATTTCAGCAATGAACCTATCTGCCCCCCATCCCATCCATCTCCAAGTGCTCCTTCATACCAGTCCTTCTGCTGTGTCACCACAACACTGAAATGAACCTCAATAAAAACAGCTTTACTGGGGAAGGAGCAAGGAGAGAAACACCAATTTACAACTCATCTTTGTTAGGTGGCCTAGCTCATGGCAAGACCTCACGTATCTGTACATGTGAGGGACCAGTCTGTGGAGGTGTGGGGATGTGGCTCCTCACACCACCACGGGATCTGTTGCCAAAGCTCTTATACTGCTGAATGACAGCCTCTCTTTGTGTTCCTGTTTCTTCCACACGCAAAGAGGAAGTGGAGGAAGGAAATTGCTGATGGTCATCTTGTCAGCAAGTGCGAACTTGTAAGAAAGAGGATGAGTTGTCAAGGAACTGTGACGTACTGTTAATTACTTATTTTTCTTTGAATATAAATAGCCTAAACTCCAATTACCAGGTTAAGGATAATCTTGCACTTCATTATACGAGCATGTTTTTGCTCATAGTTTTGTTATGTGGAGGTTTTCATTAAAAATGGGCTGAAGAGGAACACAAGAAAAATTAATTAAGCATATCTGGGTGCAAGAGTGGAATAGGTAACTCCAGACAGAAAGGTGTATCAATTTAACAAATAGATGCTGCACAGATTTAGCTTGTTTACTCTGGATGTATGCCAAAGAATTTAGATATAAACTAAAACTACATGTAACACCAACATAATAACTTTAATTTAAATAGAGCAAACTCTTTGAAAGATACATGAGTTAATTCTCGTGTATGTCATGGAACTGTATCTTCTTGTGGGATCTGATTAGTTCTTCATATGGCTGGGATGTAACTTGATCTTGCATTTTTATGAAGTACCTTTTAGCCAGGTACTTATAGCTTAGTAGAGCAATGGTAAAATATGCATCTATAGAACAGTTTGGGAACATAGCCAAAATAAATCAGAAATCTGATTGTACTATAAACAGTTTTAGTGCAGCGTGTGATCTGAATTGCATGTCTGTCAGCTAAAAAATGCCAGAAATCGCATCTACGGTATGGTAGGTTTCTTTGGTCTGCACTTCACAGGGAAAACAAATGCACAAAGCTAAACAAGCCATAAAGTTACAGCATGTTACCCAGTGGTCAATAAACAAGCAAAATCATTTTGCTTGGTTGATGGCTGTTGACAGCTCTGTGGTCAGAGTTGCTGAGTGGCCCTTTTATAAAAGTAGATAAATAAACACTGCACATTCTGATATGGCTGGATCGGAGTGTCTCATAACCAAAAATACAGGATGCTTGCTTTACTGGCAGACATTTCTCAGGCTGCTTTTCCTTGAGATGGGAATTCCACTTTCAGGGTGCATAGTCATGGATTAAAACCATTGTCTCAGGATGTGAGGCTTTGAACTTATTGTCTTTGCTTGGCTCAAAAATGTTAAAAAACATTTTGAAACAGTAGCTCACCAGGTGAGATCTCCTGCAAATAATTAGCTAGAAATTGCATCCTGCCCTCACAACTTGTCCATATCTAATGTGCACTGCCACATGACCCTGCAGAGCACAGAACCTGGTATTGATCTGGCATTCAGGAAAATGCAGGCTCCTTGCTTCAGATAAGCTAGAAGATGATAGAGTGCAGTTTCCCTTCCTTTTTAGCCCACGTTTTGAATTTGCATTTCAATTAATAAAGGACTATTTTGCAGCAATACTCAGGGCTGAGTAGGAGATGGGTAAATGACCTGTAACTTGTTGCACCTTGGAGGTGAAATGTGGCTCGTGGACTAAGAAAAGCTCACCAAAAGGGAGGAAAAATTACATCAAGACAGACTTTAAAGATTGCCTACAGTCTTTTGTAGGTAGCTACAGAGATAGGTGCCTACTTTAAACATCACATAATTTCTGAAATCATATAGAAATGCTTTCTTACTAGAAATGGAGATGAGGACTGTCAGAGCTGATAGTGATAGTTATTATTCAGTTTCAAGTTTGTTAGCTGATCAGAAATACAAAAAGGTTTTATGCTCAGGAGCGTGCTTCAGCTGTTTTGGCAGTCTCTTGGCACAAGAATGAAAGTTATTTCCTTAATATGAGGACAGCATGAGGACAAATGCCTGAAATGATGGAGGTTTGGCTTCAAGTCACTGCTTGCTTTAGGGGTATTTGTGTCACGAAACGTTAAGCACTTCACTGTCTGGGGTCCCTCTATAATCGATGACGAGAGATAAGGACTCCTGCTCTCCATCAGCTTATCTCTCCCTGGTGACAACAGAGAAAGCCCAAGAAGATGAGCTAACTGATTTCGGCTGCAGTTTTACACTACAAAGACTTTCACAGCTATTCTGGTTTAAAGCATCACCTCCTTCCTCTCCCTACAAACCCCCCCCAGAGATTTCTTTGCTCATTTACACCCCATTCAATGGCACGCTACCTCTTCAGCTGTGCAGCTGCATTGTAAACAGCTTTGTGCAACCACTTGAGTGAGAAAATAACACAAAGAACATTATCTTTCCGATGGAGTCTTTCAATCTGGTTCCAGAGTGGCCACACAAATAACTGGTGCACCCTTGTCCGGGGCAGGATAAGGCAGCAGTGGCAGCAGCACTGGCTGCAGGCAGCTATAATGTCACACAGTGCCGTAATCTGCTCCTGTGGTTCTGGAAAACATGAGGCACGCCCCAGCTGCGTCCAAGCCACTATAACATGGTAAAGCTTGAGCATGCAGTAGACTCTCTCCTCTCCATCTTCCCCTGGTATGCGTGTTCATTGGAAAGAAAGCCAAAATCTTCTCCTTTTCACCCAAAAAGTGATATGGGACCAGAGGTGTGCTCCTGCACACTGGTGCCAGAGCAAGATCCTCTAGCACCTGCAGTTGAACCTACAGGTATCTGCTGTGAACCAGATCAAGTGACTAAATCTTAAGTTGAGCAATTTCAGTCCCTATGCTTATTTGTGGCCTTGGGCAGACATTTGCTTCGGAGCTTCCTCTTCCCATATCACACTGGAGCAATAGCACTTTTGCAACTTTTCAACTCATAGCAAGAGCTGCTATCAGGATGGAGGCCAGCAGATCCGTGATGAAGTTCAGGCGAGCTCAAAAATTCTTGAAGGCTGTAGTGTCTTCAATGCCAGATTTGCTGATAACAGAATTGAGAGGAAGCGGGAGCCAAGTTCTGCTGGCTGCCTCTCAAAAGCAGCCTCATGACAGAGGTTTCTTGTGATGTGACTTTACTCTGTAACTGCTGATTGTCAGCCTGTATTGTAACACTATTCTGCAGTAAGGCATCTGTTGCTTGGGGGCAAAAGAAAATAGATGCTTCTTACAAGTAATGAAAGTCCCATTGATATTTGTGAGGGTTGTTATACCAGTTACAGAAAGGTCCCTTCAGACTTGCACACTGGCACATAAGGCAGTGAAAGTCAAAATCATCCTCTTAACTACAAACATGTAATGTGCTGGAAAGTGCATCAGAGAAGTGTGAGTCAACTAAAACAACTATGTAGTCATGTTCAGAGAAACTGCCAGAAGCAATGTTTGTAGGGTCTTTCAGAAAAAGGAGGGGAGTGATGGTCTGATGGTTTGGTGGGCCCCAAATGTTCCACAACAGAAGCACTAACTTACAGCAGAATTTTTAACTCACTGAATAGGAAAGAGCACAAACTTCAGAGATAAAGTTTTAAACAACAACAACAACGTCTCTTGCCTTCAAATGAGCCTACAGTTCAACAGCCACAAAACATGGATGATGATGGGACTATGATGGGACGAAAACTATGGCAACAGATCTTCAGAAAGGATACTATGATAGGAGCCTTCTCTGCTGCTTGAGCTAGTTATTGGATAAATAGGTCTGTTCCAGGTGCCAGTTCTTACATCAGGACAGCTTTATGCAGAGATGTGGTCACATGCACATGGAGAATGGGGAAAAATGGTGAACAGCAGTTACCTTTGTGGTTCCACATCACCTGACCAGGAAATTGCACAACAGACTGGACTATACCTATGGAAAGAGCACACTCCTGCACCTTGCTAGTGCAGGTGCTAGCTTATTTTGCTGAATTAATGCTGAACAACTCCTCTCCACCAGCAGACATGAAAGTGCAGCTAGAGTGGTCTCGAATGTTCAATAGCTGGATTTCTATTTTCTCGAGCTGAAGAGTAAGCTAGATCAAATACATACAGCACCACTGGCATTGCAAACAAACTGGCAGAAAGAACACCCTCTGTGGACATTGGTTCAGATCCAGAGGACGCCATTCACAATTTGTAGGAATCCTTGATGCAGCAATGTAGAATTGTCCCCTAGAATTGGTTGCCCTTTTTTTATGTATAAGTGGGAAGCTAAAGGCACATTTAATCAGACAAGCATCAGCACAGAAACAACCACCAGCGATCACCTATTTTTACTTCTGAAATACTTCCAGATTTATGCCAAGGAGATAAGCCATTGCCATGTCACTGTGCAGAGCTGCTGCAGACGTGCATCTCCCAGCTGGAAGCAACCACCAGAAGGCAGAGTGCTTGAAAAGCTATTGTATTCCATCAATTTCTCTCCTTTTCAAACTTCTCTTCTGCTTGTCCAGCTGCCATTTTAACTTCATTTTATTCTGATTAATATATTAGATCTTTTGCCTTAATTTCTTATAATACCATTTTCCCACATAGACCTGAACATCATAATCAATGTGATTGTTTATCTTCATAGGCCAGCTGAGTCTGTATCTTACAGCTTCTCAAAAATATCTTCACTTACACAGCTGAAATTCTCCTCTGGACTATTGTCATCTCACACCTTGATGACTACAATTTCATCTTTTCCTTCTTCCTTTCCTCTAAAAGCAATTTCTATTGAGCTCTTCTTAATTCTACACAGGACTAGTGACTTCATCCCTATTTAATGCCAGAAGGGATTCCTAGAGGACAGTGCCTCAGAAGGAACATATCATGGAAGTGCTCAAAGGACACATCTGTGCCTAGCACACCAATCCTGACAGATGACATATGCATATTACCTTTGGATCCACACAAGCCTGTGGACTCTGCCTCGCAAGGGGGCTTGCTGCCAGTACTACTAGCATGCAGAATGAGTGCTTGAGAAGAGACTTACAAAGAGTACCCACAGTGCTACCAAGGACTGCAAATAGTGATAAGAAAATAGGGGAGAGTTTAGAAGGATGATGCGCAAGATGTGATGCTTTTTTTTTTTAAGATAGTCTGGAGATATTTTCGAGAAACAAAAGTTCCCTGTGAGCACAAGTGCTCACAGGTTCATGTAAGGAATACAGGCACATAGTGTCTGGCACAGCTCCCTTTGGCTGTGGCCTTGTTACAGGACAAGGATGTCTGCACAGAACACCAGCAGATTTAACACACTGCGTAATTACATTGATAAGGACATAGCAGTAGATTTTTGTATAGACAACTCCTATAGTAATCAAATAACAAATGTTCAATCTGCAAAGAAACCCACAGTGAGAATTCCACTGAACACAAGAAATTGCTGCATATGTTATTACTTTTGCTTCTTAAAACATAAAATGTTTGGTTTTAATATTGCTTTCTATATCTGTACTCTCAACTATGTAGGCTGATGTCCTACTTTTTTTTTTTTCTTTTTTAATTAAACTGTAGAGTAATGTGGGAGAAAGAATCACTCATTCCTTTGGTTGAAAAAGAAATGTAAGGCTGGAGAGGCTGCCACATGCAATGCAGAGCAAGCAGGCTGTTGGCTGAAGCTCCAAAGCTCACTAACACCGGTGGGACTTGCACTCAGGCTCCCGAGTAACGAAGCTGTTGTCTAGTAATACACAGGATGATGAGGGTTTGATAATGATAAATGCCAAGAAGTAGCATGAATCAGTAAAGATGGGGGGTGGAGGAGAAGAAAGAATTAACAAGACACATTTTCTATATGTCAGAGGCCAAAAAAACTCCAAACAATCCTCCCCCTACCCAAGAAAGACAGAAAGACAGAAAAGAAAGAAAAGAAAGACCAACAACCTGACAAGAATGGGAATGTGTAAGCTACAGAATATGCAATACTAAGATGACCAGAGATGCCGAGGACATTGAAAGTGAACTGATAGCTCTTTTTTGTGGTATAATTACTGAAGGAAGCCTCTGTCCTAACAATGAGGAAACCATCCTGTTGTGAGAGGTACCCCTTCAAGGGCTTTCTTCTTGGGGCTGCAGGACATCCCCAGATTAGGTGAATGACAATGATGTCACTGAAACTTTGATGACCCAATCGGAGCCAAAGCAGAGAACTCACTGCCATGAACTTTCAGGTTCAAGGCTCTGTGTAATCAAAACTGTGCTGCAGCCAGAAGGGGATGAAACTGGGCTCTGCTCTAGCATTGCACTGCCAGCCAGCTAAGGACAAAGTCCTCAGCAGCTGCCCTTGTGTAAGACATCTGGGTTTTGGCAGCTTTATGTACAAAAAAATGTTTGTAGCTAATTTCTGGGCCAAGAGATAAGGGAGAAGAAAAAATTGAATTAACCTTTTAACAGGGAGACGATTCAATACTACTCCATGAGGATACTGAAGGGGCTTTTCTGGACTCCAAGCCTAGGGTAGGCTTTGGGGGTATGAATATAAGGCAGAGTACAAGGTGTCATAGCATCAGACATGCTGGTGAAGTAGGATGAATCAAGCGATAGGTTTGGGTGTGTGTAAGGAAAATGCATGGGAGTGGCTCTTTGCATGACAGAAAATAATGATTTAATATTTTGGAAGCAGATTTTTTCATGGGCAGGCGTGGGAGCTGAGGCTGCTTAGTGAGGACTGAATTTGGATTTGGCCAACAGGAAGAAGTGTGAAATTGGGAAGAATCAGCACAGCAAGCAGGGAGGTGTCCATATACTACTGAGGAACTAAGGCCTCCATGGCACAATTCTGCAGGTGCAGAAGACAGACCTGGCCTGAGTCATCACTCAGATCTTCTCTGCCATAAAAGAGTGTCCTAAGGCCTTTACTATGCTTTGCAGAGTGCTAGCCAAGAGTGACAGGGCATCCAAAACCCTTGGCAGTAACACATTTGTTACTGAGTTAACTAGGCTGGTCATCTCAGCTGGAAAACCTGTGAATGTAAATATGAGACATATGGATAACAACCATTCATGGATTATTCTACACTGTGCATACGTACGCATGTGTTTGTGTGGGTGGTGACTGCATACAAGATGTTCCTACAGACACTTGCAGAATGGAAATTTGAAAGTGGAATTGAAAGTGGTGAAATTACTCTGCTGCATGAAAGTCACTGAGATGTTGTGCAACCAGAAGGTTTTTCTATTAGTCTTTGCTATAGACTGGCATTGGCCTCAATGTATAAGTAAGATTATGCTTGCTGTTAAGTATCCATACCAAACTAACGATGCATTGAAGAGTAGTGTTTTTAATCAGTAAGTGTTTGTCTATTGTGTTGATTTTATTCTCCCCAGCATATTCACTGCCACAGTGTAGAAATCCTAAGATGAATGAGCTCCGGCATCAAAAGAAGATGTAAGAAAAATCTTTAGAGTTTAACATCTTTTATGTGGATCTGGAGGTTTTAGACACTTGTTAATTTTGGAGTTAAAAGTGAACAGCTTTGACTGGTGATGCAATGTAATGTTGGGATTGCAGGAAAAGAAGATCCTAGCAGAAGGCTAACACACAGATGTGTCAGATGATACTGCATTCCACACAACAGAAATCATCATCTGTTCACTGAGCCATCAGCAGCTTTGCTTCGGACTTCTGTACATTTGAAAGCACTCAGACACATGGGAGAAGTTCCAGTCATCACAAATAAATTTAGCATACTGCTGAAGAGCCAGAAGGTGCCTCACAAAACACTCTCACTTTTTTAAGTGATAGTACAAGAGTCCTTCATGTAGAATCATAATCTTCCAAATAGAAAGCTGAGCAAAACATTCAGTCTGGTATTTCTAAGAATCAAGTATTTTACTTTTCTTGTTTGATTTAATGTTGTCACTAAACAGTTAAGGGGATACTTTCCCAGCTGTCTTGTTCTCTTTTATTCTTTGGAAATAGACGTGGGTATGAGTCCATTAAAAGCTGTCCAGTCACAGAATCACAGACTAAATCAGGCTGCACAGCACACGGAGGCCTTCTGACCTGACCACCTGCTTGTAGCAGGGCAAGCTTCAAAGCTGGGTGAAGCTGTTCAAGGCCTTGCCCAGTTATGTTTTCAAAATCTCCTGAGGCTGAGATTCCACTGCTTCTGGGCACCTGTTCCAGTGCATAATCACTTTCACCATAAAATTTTATTTCCTTATATCCAGTCAGAGTTTGCCTTACTGCAGACTGTGTCCATTGCCTCTTACATCTTTCCCAGTAAATCTCCAAGAAGAGTCTACCTCTCTCTCACCTATAGAACCCCTCTTGGTAGTGAAAGATGGCAATCAGCTTTCCCCTTCCCCTTCTCTTTTCAAGGCTGAATAATTCTGCCTGTCTCAATGTCCCCTTTCATGCCACATGCCCCAGCCCCAATCATCCTTTCGGTACTCTGCTGGACTCCTTCCCCTAAGCTGGACACTGTTCCCCAAATGCAGCCTAACAAATACTAAATAGAATATGTTGTTGTCCTGCTGGCAAGGTTCTTGCTAGGAAAGATCCTCCTTCTTGCCTTTCTCAGAGGTGGGTGTGACATTTGCCTTTCTTCTTGTCATTGGGGACCTCATCCAATTGACATAATCTTTCAAACATGATAAAACATGGCCTTGCAATGATATCAGCCAGCTCCCTCATAACCCTTGGATCCACGCCATTCTGTTCCAAGGACTTGCACATGTCCCATGCTTATGCTGATGTATTTGTTTACGCAGTCTCTGACTTAATCTTCCTCTACCATTAGCAATATTCATCTCCTTCAAACTCTGCTGCAAGGCATACAGCTCTGGGAGCCTAGTGGCAGACTCTGACAGCAAAGACTGAGGAAAAGAAGGAACTGAGATCCGCAGCCTTTTCTGTGTCCTCCGTTAGTAGGTCTCCTGCCCCAAGCAGCACAGCATTCTGGTTTCATTTTTCATGGCAATTTACTCACAGAACTTTCACATTTTATGTTAGGATTGTTCTGAGCTGGTAATACTTTCTCCAAGGAAGGTTTGAGTGTCCAAATTCTGCAATAAATTTTCACTTTTGAAAATCTGGCCTGCTTCTGGCATTATTTCAATAAACGTTTTGGTGAGAGAAAAGCAAGCAGAAGGCTGAGTGTGAACACCTGCAGAAAAATACAAATATCAACCCAAATAGTCTCTTGTTGGGCTGCTGCCAGTCAGATTATTCCTCATACAATGGTAAATATTACCCATTTAAAAAAAATTCATTTCATTTAAATACACGGGATGATCCGAAAGTAATGCCTCCTATGTTCCCATGTTGACCCATGATGTCAGATGTGGATGTTGGTGGTACGGCAGTAGAGGCTGAACCTTCCCACCAATATTCCATTACATGTTGTTGCCGTGTGACAGATGGCAGCAGAGGAGCAGTCTGACAAAATGGTGTCTGACATGGGAGTGCAGATGGAGCAAAAGCGTGGAACTGAATTCCTCCACATCGAAAATGCGGCACCCATTGACATTCACCAATGCTTGTGGAACATTTATGGAGACCAAACAGTGGATGTGAGCACAGTGAGGCAGTGGTGGTATGTTTCAGCAGTGGTGACAGCGATGTGAAAGACAAGCCATGTTCTGGATTTCCATGCAGATATTTATGAGTGTGACATGCAGGCTCTTGTTCACTGCTGGTGAAAATGCACAGCTAATGGTGGTGACTATGTTGAAAAATAGTGTTTTGTAGCCTCAATTTTTCTCTATCAACTAGTGCTATTGTCCTCTTTGTATCTGTTGTAGTTTCCATGGAAACAAATAGGAGGCATTACTTTTGGAGCAAGCCATGTATATTGGAGGGGGGTGGGGAATAAGCAACCAACAGCTCTTAACTCATTCCCCAGACTGTAGCTCAGCACGAAATTAAACACAGATGTTTCATAACACAGCTGTAGACTGATCTTTTCCAGGTTTGAGAATTTGGTACCCTCCCGCCTCTTTAGGACACAAAGTCATGTCTTAGGGTGGATGTGGCAAAACACAGTTCTTAACGGAGCCCTGGTTGTGCTGTGGCAATGCCATGAGAATCGGGAGATGAGGATGACACCCAACAGCAAAAGTTTCTAGGATTCAACAGGGACTGAATCAGGGATAATCTGTGCCATGGCTTTTGATTTTTAGGTTATCCTACAAAATTGTAAATCATTTGCAACTATATAAAAGAGTTAGACACGCAATTCACAGCCCTGTGTAGGCTATCCAGATTAGAAATCTGACACAGGAATCCACAGAGATTTCTAGCATTTTAAGCCATTTTAAGAGTATATGTGGTAGAGAAGGAGTGTAGCTTTTACTCAACCCCTTGTGCATTGGTTGGAGTTGTAACCAGTTGCCTGAGGGCTGCAATGACCACTGTTGATATAGCTGTAAATTATGACTTGCCAGAAGAAAAGAGGAAGCAAGAAGGCTACTATTTTCCAAAAGAATATTCTGAAGCAAATTGCTTTGATCATTCCTTGTAGGGCAGTGCTGTTAACACATATCTCTTGCTGGAGTCAGGTGACAGTGACAGTGTGTCTGCCTAACATGAGGTTGTTTTATACGTGCATTCAGTGACTAGACCTAGAATCTCAGTGCGTTACAAAGCATTAGTTTCCAAAACCCTGGTATTCCACAGCTGCAGGTAACGTAACATAACCTCTTTCATTTCCCTGTTCAGGCATCCAATTCCTTCTGGAGTCTCCATTCCCACCTCTCCCAATCTACATATGTCATCTAACACCAATTCAAATTCACGTCAATCTAAGTACATTTCTTCTTCTTCTTCTTTTTTTTCCATATCTTAAAGAAAATATAATTGTGTTTAATAACAACAACAACCAGCAACAACACAAAACCGCTTGCTGTGGAGGGTACAAATGATAGTTATTAGGGTGAATTCTCTTCAGTCTGATCTTGCAAACTATTTGGTATATCAATATCCATTTCTCCTCATGAGAATGAAGGACTGTTGGTGTTTCATGGTTTCAATAATAGTACATTACAGAATTGAAGTACTAACAAGATTACTTGTTGGACTACTGACCAAAGATTTCCTCTGCGAAAAATTAAGATGAATAAGATTAATGATTTGTAGAAAGGGAGAAGCTCTGGGTGCCAGGCAGATCCCCCATTCTACAGTTTATGCTAGGAAGCACAGCAGTACACTAAGCTTTATCCCTTTGGGACCATGGAAGTAGATCAGTATTATCTTTTTTTTTTTTTTAAAAATGTGCTTTACCCAGATTTGTTTGGTGCACCAGCAAGTGGATACTTATCGATTTCTTCTGAGCTTACATTTCCATCACAATAGGGTCAGATCTTTCACAGGGGATTACTTAGTCTCAAGGGACAGAAGGGGACAAGAAAACAACATGACATTTTTAAGAATTAGACACGGCTTTTCTGCTAAGAGAGTGCAAGGAAAGTATGTTTGACTTGCTTCTAGAAAATAGGAAGATGANCCATATCTTAAAGAAAATATAACTGTGTTTAATAACAACAACAACAACCAGCAACAACACAAAACCGCTTGCTGTGGAGGGTACAAATGATAGTTATTAGGGTGAATTCTCTTCAGTCTGATCTTGCAAACTATTTGGTATATCAATATCCATTTCTCCTCATGAGAATGAAGGACTGTTGGTGTTTCATGGTTTCAATAATAGTACATTACAGAATTGAAGTACTAACAAGATTACTTGTTGGACTACTGACCAAAGATTTCCTCTGCGAAAAATTAAGATGAATAAGATTAATGATTTGTAGAAAGGGAGAAGCTCTGGGTGCCAGGCAGATCCCCCATTCTACAGTTTATGCTAGGAAGCACAGCAGTGCACTAAGCTTTATCCCTTTGGGACCATGGAAGTAGATCAGTATTATCTTTTTTTTTTAAAAAATGTGCTTTACCCAGATTTGTTTGGTGCACCAGCAAGTGGATACTTATCGATTTCTTCTGAGCTTACATTTCCATCACAATAGGGTCAGATCTTTCACAGGGGATTACTTAGTCTCAAGGGACAGAAGGGGACAAGAAAACAACATGACATTTTTAAGAATTAGACACGGCTTTTCTGCTAAGAGAGTGCAAGGAAAGTATGTTTGACTTGCTTCTAGAAAATAGGAAGATGACAAAAAAAAGAATTTTGGAATAAGCAGAAGAAAATGGGATTTGCTGGAAGCAAATAAACAGCATTTTTTAACTTCCTGAAATAATCTAGCATGCAATTTGAAGACGATACGGTAATTATGAGCACTATGTCAGTGCCCAGAGAATTAGCAGAAAGGAGCCATACTGTCTCTTCCTGGATAATTAACTTCCATTACCATCCAAGAGGATGGGATGAGATAAACAGCATATGTGGTAGGTGGGAAGAGTGGAGCAAAGAGGATCAGAGATGTGTGAAGGCAAGAAGCTAGCTAGTATGCAAAAACGAGAAATAAAAGTTTAGTAAAAAGAAATGCTCCAACTCACCGCCTCCTCTTTTCCCTATGGTGAGAGACACATTAGAAACTAGGATGTTCTCAGCACTCCCAGATCTACCTAACTTTCTTTAGCTATGCTCATGCTCCAGTCCTGTTAATATTCTAGCAAAACCTTGTAATCATCTCCAAGGAAATAGGCAATTCTTATAGCTTCTATTTCATTTGTGGTGTAATGGAGGCCAAGAATGTAAATGTATGCAGCAACTGAAATCTACCTTCTAGGATTTTTCTAAGTACTAGATCTTCTGGTTGTTGTTCAATTCAGTAGAAGTTAGATACGAAAGGACTTTGGAAATATCCACTAACTACTTACTTGCCTTTTCAGGCATATATGTACCTTTAAAAATGAGATGCTAGTTCATTTCTAAAAGTGATGTGGAAGGCTATCCCTTATCGTAGGTGTCCACAGAGAAGGGTCGTAAGAGTTAGACTGCAAAATCTTTGTATGTCCAACTTGCTTTCAGCTTACATGGCAGATCAAGCAAGGTACTCAGCAAGAAACTTTGATTGTTGATAAATGGAAAGGAAAAATGTCTGACTGGTATAAGATTGCATAACATCTGCAGCTCAGGGACTCTATTCAGTCTAGAGAACAGCGATGCCACCTCTGACATGGAGCATTCTACCCAAAGTGCCTAAAGGTTTAGTAAGTGTAGAGTAAGGGGAGCAAATGTTGTTACAAGGTCCAGTTTATAAGTAGGAGATACTACACACAGAAGAGCTGATTAACTTTGTCTGACTAGCTCTGTGAACCAAGGAGGGAGGTCTTTCACAGACTCACTTGACTGAGCCTTATGCCTTCAGTTTCACAGGTCTGCTTTATAATACTAAATTCAGGTTCTATATAATAACTATTGTGTGTTCAGTATATTAATCTTGTTGAAAGCAGAGATGTCCATTTCTTCAATGGAATCACAATAATAGCTTGTCTTCCTTAGAGACTAGACTGGCAGAGTGGTATGAATAAAAGAACTCTGCTAGAGAGCAAAGTATGCCAAATGGGCGTATTTTACTAGATGAGAAAACAACTTGTCACTTCTAATTGTTCAAATTATGTGTGATTCAGTTCTTCCTGCGGTTATTTTTAAAATGTTGTTAAGAGGGTATGATGTGCAGCTAAGAATAAAAAGAGTGTGAAATTGCTAGCTCCCTTGGTGGGTAGGTGGTGATAATGAACATTTCATAAAGTTATTGTTAACAGACAAATCTCTATAGCTCTCAGGAAGTCTCTCATAGTGTTAATAGTCCCCCACTGAAGTAGTGGTTCTTATGGAATACACATGGGCTTTGATCTGCTACTTTTTTTTTCTTAATTAAGCTCTATAGAACAGAGCTAAAATTGGAGTAAGGGGTCCAAGCCCCTGGATACTAACCACTGTGCAGGTGTTCCAAAGGGACATCTGAAGCTGCTGGTTGGGACCCCAGTGCATGGTCTGCAGCTGGCTCACAAGCCATGTTGTGGGTTATTGCCATGCCCGTCTTTCGCCATGACAGTAGCTGCAGCAGATGCTGCTCTGGTTGTGTGGCAAACCCTGTCAGAAGCCTCATTGTCACAGCTTAGCCCCCAAGTCCAGAGTTTGGTAACTATTGGCTTAGACCTTTTCTGGCCTGTTAACTACTCTTGTTCTTATGTGGGTATATAAAAGACCTGCTCAAGTCACCAGATTTCTCTGGAATATCAAAGGAAATCAGATCATACTGGTAATTAAGACATTGCACAGGATTATTTAGATTATTGAACAACTACAATTGACAGCCAGATCTCAGCCCTGGACCTCTGCCTAGGCAGGGCCTCAAGAGCATCAGTCCCTGAACCAGGCAGACATGCCAGCAGACATCTCTCGTGCCAATGCAGTTTTAGCAGCAGAGGTATGCTTTGCAAGTAGGGCTTGTCTTGTCCCTGTGACTCCACCTGATGCTATTTCACTAGGATAAGTCTTTGCTTACAATATCTGCAAAACCATGGGCAGCAACCTTAGCGTGTGCCTGAGCTGTAGTTGCTGAAACTCACATAGTAGCGTTCAAACTAACTTCAGACTTATTCAGACTTTAGGCATTGGCAGGTTTTAGTTTGGGTACTGACAGTGGGAAAGAGTTCAGCACAAACTGGCCATGCTAGCACATATCCAGCTTCACAACAATCATTAATAGCTATTGCTGCCTGCAAGGCTACAGTGACTACAAATGGGGCTTTCTGTTCTCCACGGCAAAAGTCCAGCAGTTGCCTCTTACATTAAATATTTTCTAACCAACAATTTATTTTAGGATGGAGAAACCGCTATTTGGAGCAGAGGTTGAAGGAGGAGATAGAATGAACAAGAACTTAAATCCCATTCAGCACCGTTGGAATAACACTAGCTCATTTTGAGGATAGAGAATGAAACCTGTGCATCACATGTGAACATTGCATCCTTGCACATCTGAGTGCTCACAGGGCTTTCCCCACCTTTGACATAGAGGCATTTACAGGTAGAGTGTATCAGTCTCATAAACATGCCATAGTCTGACTAAAGGGCTTTATTTGCTGGGCTTCTGCATCACCATATGCTGCTGACCTTTGTTCTTATTCAAGTAACTAACTTGGTAGATAACCAGAGCCCCTTCAGTCTATGCCATGCCTAGCTCTCTGGGCAGGTATCTTGCAAATCTTGTTATTGGCAAGTACAAGCTTCCCACAGTCACCAGAGCTTCTGGCTGTGGTCATGTTAGCCATGACTTTTCAGATTTCTGTAAACATTATTTCTTCTCGACTGTGGGCTCTGGCCCTATGGAGTTCACTTCACAGGGTGACCTCCACATTTGTGCTCACCTTTTGTGTAGGATCTCATCCCCTGAGGGAGCTTATCTCATTCAACTTTGGATGTTTATTATGTTAATTGCTATCTGAGGCAGTCCTGCTAAGCTCACGTTACACCTAATGGAAATGGATACTTCTAGAGTGAGTTTTATCTGCAGTCTTTTCATCAGCAGCTTAGGAATGAAATGCATCACGCCCTAGCCATGTCCTCCCCCCCCCCATTAATTATCATGAGAACATAGTACCTTGCTCAGAAGTGAGTGTCTGCATTTAGTTGGTGAATCTTGCTCATGTGACTCCATCAGCCAGGTGTCTGTAACATCACCTGGTTGTAATTTAGTTTGCATTGACAGAGTTATTACTAAAAATCTGATCAGCTAGGTCTAGTTGGAGGTTAATGAGGGATTGTCTTCCTGTGACCAACTTATCTAGGTCTTGGAATTGATCCGACCTACAAAGCAGAACGAAAAGGGATCTCACATTTGAAAAAAATTGCCGTAGCTTTTCACTGCAGCATGAAAAATGAAGATAGAACTTAAATTGTTGAATTACAGCAAGGAATTTTGTAGTAAAACATTTTAAGTCTGGAAGAGCTGTCACAGAAACAGGAATTCTGAATCTTACTCCTACTTGTGGCATTGACTTTGTGGCCTTTTTCAGGTCAGTTATTGGCAGGCAGTCACGCAGGAGATTGCATACTTGCAGCAGAGACAATAGAAGAAGAAAATGAATTTTCAGCACCTCGAAAATTAGTTTAACAAAAGTCTCAGGCTCTGTGCAAAACTGTGGTAAGAAACAATTCAGTGAACTTATCTGGGTATTAATTACTATAGCCATAAGAGAGTCTGTGACCTAGACAAAGACAAGAAATAGCAACCTCAATCTTAATCTCACTGATGTCAAAAGAGTTACAGCTAGCATGACCTAGGAATGCACCACTCAAGAGCCAGCTACCCGTAAATTTAAGGATTTTCACTCTCCACCCTGTTCCATGGAAGCAGTCATTCTTGGCTTATATAATTTTTAATGATGTTAGTAGTACCAAACAATCTCTGGTTAGCAGCAAAAAAGGGAGAGGAGTTTATGAGAATAAAAGCTGAACAAAATCTGCAATATCAATTTTCTCTGTAGCAGCTTGGGAGGAATGAGGAAACAGCACTTACTTTCTTTAACTCTCTGGTCATCATTCGGGTTCCTGGTTCACACTCCAGATAAGGGTTAAATTGTAATCCAGGGGCAAACGTATTGAAAAAGAATGATTCATTCACTATGCTGAATAACCAATGTTTGTTTCATGAGCAGAACACATCACTGCTCAGATTCATATCTTAAATTTCTGAGGAGCCTGCTTAATGGTTTCAGGAAACAGCAGCATTTGTGGCCAGATAAAAGGATTCAGGTGGGTGTTCCTACATCTCAACTCATTAGCAAAATTGTCATCAGCAGAGCCAGCTTTGGAGCAGGCAAAGTGAGTAGCCTCTTATACCAGCTGAGAAATTAGGGGCAGCAAGTGTTGATTTGCAGACATGAAATACTTAATATTCACCAGTAATAATTGTTTATTGATAAAAACAGCATAATGTTAAAAACAGAGAGTGATTAATCTTATTCTCTTTAATATTATTGGAGTTTTAAGAGAAGCAACTTCTGTCTTGCCATGCCTAGGAAAGAGATTCAAATCACCACCAGTCGTGGATTGCTCTTGTCAACCCAAGAATACACAACAAAAGCCATTCTTAGGAATCCACTGATTAGCAAGTGGGAATAGTTCGAGCTTTACCACTTAATCCAAGCCATGGAAGCGAGATTTTTGTGTACACCCAGCAGGGGATTTAAACAAATGCAAAGGCAGGAGCACATTTTAAGACTGCAATGTAGACGTGCCTTGAAACTGTGATTCCTTTAACTTACTGTACTTAGAGCCAGTAACAGGCTGTGAGTGAAACCCATCAATCTGGATAGACAAGATGAACAAAGAGAGGTCCTGGGATCAGGCAGCAGGTCAAAATGAAAATGGAGAACAGAATCCAGACCTCTAGACTACCAGCCAACCGCCCAGCTCACTGGTTTGCGCCCATCTTCCTACATCTTGCTTTTGAGATTAACAGGAGATGCATTCAGCTTCAAGTGGTGCAAGGAAATAAAAAGCTGGAATTTGGTGTACAAATGTTGATCTTTTTTTTGCTAGAGGCTCACAAATAGGCATGCATGCTTTTACAACAGAAAAGTATGTTCCAATTGATAGCTGATTTGTGTGCATGTGTGAGCACTTGTGAGTGACCCACGAATAATAAACTAACCCATGGGTAAATCAGTGTTCATGAACAACATTACAATAAAAACCTTTGTACAGCCAGTTCTTGAGGGCAGCTCTGTAATAACAAAAGGGGCCACATACCCCAGCATTCGTAGATCACCTAAAGGTAATAAACATGAATACCTGGTACATACGACTTGCCTAAGAACAGCAAGGGAGCTCGTGCAGCTTCTGACTCTTGTTGTCCATAAAGCAGATTTGCTACGCAGGGTGCAATGAGCCAGTTCCCACACACTCAGGGGATATACTCCTTTTTATTCAGGCCTGGGTGTGGTGGAAGTTTCCACAAACCAAGCATGCAAATTTTTTCACAAAATTTATGTATTAAATTTGCATATAAATTCACATCTAATACAGAAGAAACACATACTACTTACATATTCATAATGTTAAGCAATCATGATACTCCATCCTGTTTTGGCTAATTTCCCCAGCCATGTGCACTTGCATGGAGTTGTACAGGGGTCTTATGCAACCCCTAGTGGTCATTTTGAGTGGAGTACCCCTTCTCCTTTTATCCATATATGGTCACGTCACCTAAGATATCATCAGTGGCCAAGACATTCTGCTTTGGTATAAACAGTACTCGATCAAAGGATTCTATGTTCATGTTGGTTAAACACAGACAATACTCCCTTCTTTCCAAGGGAATATTATTGTTTCCATTACATGTATCTCCCCCCTTTGAAAGTTTCAAATATCTACCTGGTATCGTCAGAAGCACCCTTCTCATCCCAGAGAATCAGGAAATTCCCACCAGAGACAGGAAAAGCCTGGATAAGGTAATTTCTCTGTTGCAAGGCTGTGAAAGGTCGTGGATGTAGAGAAGCAAAAGAAAGACATATTGAAGGTGTGCTGCAAGGAACAGCATGTTTTGTCCTTGTTTCAGCACCTCTGAGACCGGAAACAATAAGCAGTGGGAAAACAGCCAGCCTGAGCCTGACCACAATAAATGGAGCGGTGAGGAAAGAGGGCTGTGTTTATAGCTGTTGCATGGAAGCCATTCAAAGGAAACCTAAGGATTTTACAGCCTGCATAACCTATGTTGCTTGAAGCTGTATAAAGTGTGTGTGCCACACACCCTTATTCATACTCACTTTGTAAACTATGCAAGAAGTCAAGGTGAATTAGATTTCACCACTGCCTCATCAGCTTCAATGCACTTTGCCAATGGCATTACTTACCTTGCTGAATAGCAATCACCAGACTCCTGCTACACAAAGCATCCTTGGTTGGGAAAACAATAGATGCTGAGATGTCAAGTATGGGCTTTGTAATGCCTGGGCTGCCCCCGGAAGCACAGCAGGTGTCAGATGAAAGAGCCTTCAGCAGTCCTACCAGCCAAAATCTCAGGAGGACAGGAACTGATTTCAGGCCCCAGAGGGATCTCTTGTCTTTTGGTGGGCTGATCAAGAGAAGGGGGATGAATCTAAAAATGTCACTGCCATCGCGGTTTAATTGCCATCCATGCATTTTGCTACAGATTTTTAGTATCCCCATGACAACACCATAAGCAATCACTAGAATCTCCAGTGAATGCTGCCCAATGAGGGTACGCTCACCCAGCAGCTCGCTCCTGTTGTGCTCTCTTCTGGTCAGGTAACCATGACTTCTCTGTTACGCTGAGGTCACACCTGTTAGCTTGCTCATTCATCCGTCTGCTTCCCAATCAACTCATCTTAAAAATCACTTAGAAACTGACACAAGGGCATTCACTCAGATAGTGATGTTAATTTAAACGAATCAATCTGGATCATCCCCTTGGGAATGACTCTCATTTATATTTTAAATCACATTTCACAGATACAGGAAATGGAAAATTTGATCTTTCCAATTAAACTGGCACTTTTCACTAATTACAGTGTTCTGTTGTTATTATTGATGGTTTAGTGCAGTGATAATCAAAACAACCCAACATGTTGACTTCTGTCATCTCAAACACTGTGAAGAAGATTATCTTTAAAGATGGAAAATATTTTAGCTGAAAAAATAGAAGAGGCTAAAGCATTTAACACATCTATTAAAAAAAAATATTCCCCACAGATGAAATTATTTGCTTTTGATGTCCGATGGTGTTATATCTGAGCTGACTGTTTCTCACCTGCTTTCTTCATCTTTGGTGGTGCTAAAGTTGCTACTATTTTCTTACCACGTCTTGATTATCCTACATAGGAGAAGTCCATGTTCTAAAGATACTGGATAGTAAAACCTTTCAAGAGTCTCTGTATGGAACAGAGAAAAACCAGGAAAGAATCAAAACAGGTATATTCCTTTAACTCGTATCTCTGTCTTTAGAAAGACTGGGGAAACTAAAATTATAAATTGGGCTTGTCTGGCTATTAACAGCTGGGTACTGCATTATAAATACATTATATGTATGTATAATACATTTATATGTATATGTAATACATATAAATGATAAATATATTTTCAAAAATACAAATAAATATATTTTTGAAAAACAATTTGATTAAAGAAACTCCTCAGAGTACAGATGGACTTATCAATGAGTTGGAACTGTCCCTTGGGCTGCCTATGAGCACCCTTGTGATTTATGTTATACAGTGCAAATAAGAACGTGCACATCCCATGTGACACATTCCTTGAACAATAACGGCATGGAGATACTGAACTATTTCCAACAAATAGGTGGTCTTGTCCAGATCTAGTGCCTGCTTTGGTCACGGGGGGCTTCTTTTGCTTCAAGAATTGCAGCAGCTGCATCCGCAAAGGAGAAGGAAACATGCAGCAGCAAGTGGAAAACAGAGGTGTCCCTCCTCCACCAGGAAGATGTACGTCAGCACTATTCTTGACTTGGGGCGTACATGGAAGGAGCCCAGAGCTCCTACCCAGACTCCATTCTGAGAGAGACTGGACAGCTGTGAATGCCCTGATATCTAAATCTTGAACATTTATGAGTTAACTTCCAATTCAGCTGAAAATGTAAGTCTACATTCTTGGCTAACATAAATCCGTACAAGTTTACATCATCTCACAATCTGCTTGATTATCCTGTCAGGAATCTGGTGTATATTTAGTCTCCTTCCATTATCTTAATCTCTAGATTTTATGAGGGAAGGGGGAAGCATGCAGATTGGGTCTACAAACATCGTCTGAGATAGCCACAGTTTAACTGGGAACTTCTCAATGGGAAAGTGGTTGAAGTGACACTTGGCTTTCTTTAACAATTTACAGTCAGTGATGGCTTTATACCCTCCCCACGATACCTCTTCAGGAATATTAGGTGTACGTGAAAGCTCTTAAGAACAGACCTCTCCTTTGTTTGCTAATGAATGAGGATGACAGCAGTGTCAAGTGATGCTTGCTGGAGTGCCTGCATCACACCGTGCAGTCTGGGTTCAGAGGCACCAAAACCAGCACTATTGGAGCTAGCAGCACAAACATGAAAGCCACAGTGCGCAGCACCTGGGAAGAAGGGCCTTTCCAAAAAGCCCTACTGCTTTTAAGCCAACGCTAGTTTCTCCAAAGAGCTGCCATGCATGATACAGACATGCCAGCCGGGGAAGGAAAAGCACAGCTTAGTCTATGGGCCTGCATCGCATGGCATAGAAATGACCATGGCTTTCCAGCTCCCCAGATGACTGACCTGTTAAAGAAATGTTCTAGAAAACTTCCACCTCCAACAACACCAGGCACAGAACCATACAAATATCCCAGGAGGAGTGTGGAAAGAGATTTTTAAACATATAAAGGTGCAAGAATAAGTGGTTTGAGACTGGAGCTTACATTTTGGGGTGGAAAAAGAAAAAAAAAAGAGTAAAGAAAAATGTTTGAGTTTTTATCTTTTTGTAAAGAAAAGAATTGGCTCGGATTGAGCCTTTCTCTGGGAGTGTTTGCAAATCAAACATCACACAGCTGCCAAGTGCCTGAAAATCAAAATGTGAAACTGACCTAAAATAAAAGCAAAAGTGATTGTGTTATTTCCATCAACACTGAGAAGAATAACCAGAGGCCTAGACACTGGGCGAGTGAAGACCTCTAGAATGTAATTCATCCACCTCCTTAATGTGCACAATGCCAAGGCTGCCTATAGAAGCAAGTGAAAGTTATACACACTGTTCAGGTGAAATTTTCTTACCCTAAAAGTGGGTCAGATGAATCATACTCCTTAAGTGCCTTTGATTAAATTACATATAGATGCCTAATATTGGAAGAGATTATTTGCCTGATCTTTAACATAAATCAATCTGCAACACTATAATGTTCTTTTGAGTTAAGCTAAGCATTTTAAAGACAAGTGGGAGAACAAAAAGGAAGATTTTAGATTGACAAGAAAAGGTAAGGCTGGAGCTGGCTTGTGTGATCTGCCCAGTGGTGGCGATTCGCTGTAAACTTGTCATTCACGGCTCATGCCTACAGCCATGCACACTAGCTAGAACTTAACATGAAATGCCTTCAGGTGTGCTCAGATGTTTTTCCCATAGAAATGCAATAGATGGGAACTAGATTACTTCTGGGACACAGGCAGCCATGCAGCCAGTGCCTTGCTTTCCTCAACAGCTGCGTGGATGCTGTAACCAGTTAGAGGCAACACTCAGCTTGCAGAGCTGTGTGCATGCCCCCAATACTAGCAATGCTAGCAATACTAACTGCATTAGTGGAGCACATCACAGGTCTTATTTCTGAAAATACTGTACAAATCTTAAGTGGTGCCTTCTCTTGGTATTTCTGGGAGCTACAGAATAGGGAACATTAATTCTGTCTTGCCACTGTCAAAGTTGAGTAATAGAGGAGTAAAAGGCTAAAGAGGCTTCACTCCTCCTGCCAAGTTTTCAGCCCTGCTATGTCGGTCCAGAGAGTGAATGCAGGAGTTATTCCAACAACATAAGCCTTTATTTCCTTGGGGAAAGTAGTATGAGCTTTATACTTGTTAGGAGGGTTTCCTGGTATAACGATTCCAATTGAAGTTAACTGGAAAATACTTCCTTGTGCAGATAAGGTTTGAATTAGTCCAGAAGCACGTTCCTACAACACAATACATTCCCCTCACTCTGCTTCACTGTTTCTCATATACATAACTGACTGCATTCAAAAAGCTGTTCCTGCCTTACCATGTGCCCATGTGTGTCTGAGTGCATGCAGAGTTTCAACATCCCTCATTGCTCAGGTTAAAGTGCTGTGATCCACAGAGTTAGCAGACTGCTATACCAAAACCAGTGCCCGACTGACCAAAGGGCCTGGAGCTGCAAACTTGAAAGTTAGCGCTGTGTTTGTCAGTAAGCGTGCATCAACAAAAAATCCCATTCTGAGCAGGTCTGAAACTAGATGTAAGGTCAGTCACACCAGATCCTGCTTAATCAGCTGCTTTGCTCGGAAATACGATAAGGGAGGGCAAGGCTGGGAGACACAGCTCCTATTGGCAGTCTCTGACAGCTCCCTCTTGTTGCGAAGCAAGCGGTGCAAAAGATAATAGGTGCAAAACCTGCTCACCCGCCCAGAGACTGCACAGTTTGACTTCTTTTCCTGCACGTCATTTATTTGTGTAATGACATTGCACAGTTGTTCCAGCTGTATGCAGAGCTACATTCTTTAAAGCAGATAATTCAGGTCTGATGTAACTGAACTGAACGCAGCAGAGCTTAACCACGCTTTGCAGTTCTGTATCACAGCTGGCATCCTCGGAGCCCTCCAGTGGCAATCCCTCCACAGGTGCCTCAGCACCCCTATTTAGGGCCTCGAGACATTCTCAAAATTGTTCCTAGCTACTTAGCAGATGCTCACCTGGGATCTGGGGCCAAGTCTCTGCTCCTCCTGAGCTGCTGGGTACCCTGAGCTGCTGGGTACCTGCTCTGCAGATGCACTTGCAGCTATTTGACATTCACTGGATTGGATCCTAGATGTCACGTTTTCACATCCCCACACATTCATGAATGAGATACACAGTCAACCACTGCCTCTCTCTCTCCTTTCCCTGCAATTAATATTTAGCTCAGGGAGTTGAGAAAGAGCAACTTTTTCTAGCCTGGGGCCTTAGCTGTGATACAGGTTTCAACTCCTTGATTTTAATCACACAAATATGAACCCATGTCTCTTTGACCTAAGTGACTTCCCCAGCCTTTTGGCATTTGGCTGTTTTGAGGCTGCTCTGGTTTTCACAGGCAGAAAAGCCATACACAGGATTACTGCAAGAGGAGATACTACCAAGCACGTGGTTCTCTAAGTCACGTCTTAACAGTACTGAGAAAGACGTTTTCCTTTGCATTCCCCTCTTCCATCAGCCAGAATATTTGTTTATAGAGAGTAAGATATAATTACGTTAAAATTTTGCCCTGATTCAATTGGTAAGTAGCCATCTGTACTGATGTAAGCCTCTAATTTGGAAAGAGTAAACCAAAGTGAGGTATAATTTACCTTACCTAAAGCATGTCAGAGATGAAGCACTGAATCCTTTTTCTAGAGCTTGTAGGCAGATATAAAACAGTGACAAAAAGCTACACCAACATTACTATCTGAACATTACTGCACATTTTTGGAACAGCACAATGCACTCTAAACATCTGCAAGCGACTTTTCCCAGTCCCTCTTTGCCAGCTAATTGTATCTTCTCAGTATATCCTTCATATAAAGCTCATCTAATAGGAAGATCTCTGAAAAAGAATTAATGTCTACAAATTACAAGACCTTAGTCTTGACTGATATCTGCAGAACTAAAGTTCTGCAATTTTTTATGAAAAAATGTACATAAACAGGCCACCCCATTAAACTTGCTCTAACTATAAAGATCAATTTCTTCTTTGTGAAGAATCAGGCCCATCAGATCTACTGCACGTACAAGTTGTATGTTTATGGAGATAGTCTGGAGGCAGCGGCAAACCAGTGACAGTCATGGACTGCAAGGAGGAGGGTGGCTTGACCTTGAACGCAGAATAGCTGAGGTGGGAAGGAACTTCTGGAGCTCATCTGGTCCAACCTCTGCTCAATCAGAGTCACCTACAGCCAGATGTCCAAGACCACATCTAAATGACTTTTGAGTATCTCCAAAGGAGACTCCACAACTTCTCTAGGGAACCTGTGCCAGTACCTGGTAACCCTCATAGTAAAAAGGTGCTTCCTGATGTTCAGTTAGCTCCTCCTGCATTCCAGTTTGTACCCATTGCCTCTTGTGCTGGCACTGTGCACCAATGAGAAGAGCTTAGCTCCATCCTCTTTGCACACTTTCTTCAGAAATTTGTAGACATTGATTAGCAGCTGCCCCTGAGCCTTCTCTTTTTCAGGGTAAACAGTCTCAGCTCTAAACCGAGCTGGATATCAGCTGTAAGATAAGATATCACTTGTAAGATAAGATCTCATCAGCACACCACTGAGAGAAAAATGACATCCTGGACTTCTTTTTTTAACTCAGAGATTAGCATAGAAAAAAGCTTTGCCTTTTGTTCTAGTCCAGGGATCTTAAAATATTGCAGTCAACTAGATTATTATAAACTGCACGGTGATGAGCAGGCCGTACTAGGTTGCTGTAACATCTTATTACATATTTCTGGACATATCTCTCCCCAAGGGGTAAACATCTCTTTTGGACTAACTGAAAGAGCTAGCATGAGAAAAAGAGGCTGAAGCCAGGACTTGTTCTTTGAGCGAGGAGCTAAAGAGAGGCCTATTTTCTTTCTTTAAGGGATTCATTTCCTGGGAAACTGTATAAAGGTCAGAAGTGCATTATGTTCTATGTGATTGTGAAAAAGTCTCCAGACACTGATGTTACACAAATATTTATAACCAGTATTACTAACTAAACCTGTTTCCAACCCCTACTCTTCTACAGGGAAAACAAAGGATAATAGGGAAGAATTGACTTGTGAAGAATAGTAACACTGAAAGTCTAGCCTGAAATCACTAATGGAAACTGTACTTTTATCTGAACAGGAAGACACATTACAAAAATAATAATAATCAAGAAGCATCTGTAATTTTCCAATGCAGATTACAGAAGACTGTAAGTCAGCTGTGACAAGAATGATAACAGCACCATGATTTTGTTTTCTTTATTTTACCCTTGAGCAGATAACCTTTCATATTTTAGTAGAGTAAACACATCGGTGATGATGTTTTTGTCATGTTGCAAAACTTCATTTTCTCCTCATCCCTCTGGGAACAAATTCATCCACGTCATTTAACCACAGCACAGCTTTGTAAAGAACAGAAAGGCTAGAGGCACAGCAGTTTGTGGGAACTCAGATACAATAATATCTATTGTTGGTATCAAAAGCCAACTGATAAACAGTCAATAAAAAGTTACTTGTAAATGACAAGATGCTAATTTGGCATCAGAGAACTCAGGCAAGGGTGGTATTTGACCCATTTATTTAGTTTTTTTTAGGTGATCTAGGACACAAGCAAGCAACTTTCAGCTCTGGAAGATCAATTAGCAGTTCAGATAAGGCTCTTCCCATTAAGTATGCTGTATCAGAGAGTTAGTGCCAGAACCACACTAGTGGGGAGTTGGTGGGCAATACAACAGCACAGCTGCAGAAGGAAGTGAACCAGCAAGGTTTGCTGAGGCAGATATCGAGTCACCTTGAGACCCAGCAACACACTTAGGGTCGCTGATGAACCCTGACATATAGTGGAAGCACTGAGATCTATGAAGAACTACTGTTTTTTCCTTTTTCAGGACTACTCCTAAGTTCCTCTTCCTTCCAGCTCTCAGAAGTTATATTAGCTGTCCTAAGGCATGCAACTGTTTGCATTTCAGTAAGCTCAGGGTGCCCAAATCTCTAAAGAACTTATGAACACCTCACTCAGGAACTAAAAATACACGGAAGTCTGGAAGCACATGGCATTAACATAATAGACATCCAAACTGAATAAAAGAAACTTTTTTAGAGTTAAGCCTTCTTATGGAAGAGCAGAGTTGGTAAAAATCCCCAGAGCCGCGACATTTCAAATCAAACTTGAAATAGATTTAGCATAGTCATTCTCACCCTTAGACAGTATAAATTCCTATTGTCCCCAGACATCTGGATTTTATGATACTGCTATATTTGCTGAGTTTTGCACCTGAAAAAAGGTGCAAAAAGGTATCACATTTTATGCTGTGAAACAGTGATTCACTTAGGTTTAAAAAATACAGTTTGGCCTTACAGTGAGCTAGCCCATTGTGAACAATAATAAAAACTACATTGTGTGTCCACTATTGAAAATAAACATGACAAAACATAGAACACAAAAGATTATGCAGAAGGCCATTAAGGAATTACCCAATGTTCAAATAAATTATTTAATTTGCATCAATTTCCAAACTACAACCTGAGTATTCCATTCACTCCCTTTCTCATCTCTGCTGACTATTGAAAAGGTACTTGCAAGAACATTTATCACTACAGAGTTGGCAAAACACTGACGATAAGAAGGCTGTCAGACTATATTTGATCTAGCAGTTTCCTCTCTTGCATTTTCTTCCACAATCAATTCCATCATACACCAAAATTCAGACTGGAATATTCAGGGAACTATTTTTTCCAGGACACATTTTCCAGAATTTGTCTTCCTGAAGACTGTAAAATTTTCACTCACTGCATTGCTGGGAGTCCAGCTATGTATATTTCTAATTCCTGGGCCCCATACTCCAACAGTCTGTGTCTTCTGCCCAGTTTTCTTCCTCTCTGTGTGGAACCTAGGACCAATGCAGAAGCTTAGTCTCACCCAAATGCTTCCTTCTGGTTTCCTTCCATGGTCCAAATTTCCAAGTTAGTTGTGCTACTTGCTCTAGGATGAAAGTATCACAACATGAATAAGAAAACAGGAAGAAGAGACATGCGTATTTAAATGGCACCAAGAGTTAGACTCTGGTAGGTATTTTTAAATGGCATAATTTATCAAGAGACTTCTGAGAACTTACTGAAATGAAAAAAATTTCAGTTCATGATTGACAGAAACACCAGATGAACAGGTCTGGCATTCCACAGATCAAACAGCAGTTGTACTTATATGAAGACTTTGACAAGCAGATACACTGTTCATTTATGCCATGTGAAGCTCTTGCGAATAGCATCTGTTGATCAATGTTGAAAACAGTTCAGTCTGTTTCTAGATTAAAGCAACTCTTGCTAACATTGGCCATGGGATAATCCTGGAACCACTGGCACTGAAAACTGCCTCTAGTTTTCCTTTTCTGGCTTCCAAGGCACGGAAAATAAAAAATGCCTCCTGTTGCATTTAGATGATATTGGGACTACATAATACTTTACAAAGCACGATCCTGCGTAAGAGTTTTGGAGTAAAAATTAACCTCACTGCCTACACCCTTTTTAATATTAGTGGAACGCAGAAATTTCCCCAACAAAATTGAACATTCTATTAAGCACCTCTACAATCTCTGCCTCATTGAAACCCATGCACTAATGATCAGACAGCAGAAATACATTACCACCTTTGGCAAGCACAAACACATAGGTGATGGAGCTCACTTGCAGTCTCTGCCAGACTGTTTAAAATAATAGTTTTCACAGAGCCTTTTGGCAACATGCAATTTGCTTCCTGTACCAAAATGACACTTCCTTTTCTAGCTGTGGTATTTGTAAAATACCATATATACAATCGGAGGCTACTTAAACTTTGTTTGCAAGGAAAAGGACAAAGGGTAGTGCTGGGTGCAGATATTCAAGTTTACCTCATATTGAGGTGGGAGGGTACTACCTCTGAAAATTGACTTTTGGTTTAAAGTGTTGTTGGTGATTCTTGGTGGTACAGCAAATGAAATATTTTGTTGCCATTTTCAATTCAAAATAGAAGCATTTCAGAATCGAGCTGGTTTGCATCCCCACGTGGAGGTCAGGGCAGCTCCATTCCCACATTTCTAAGCGGTGATCTCTGGCACACTGAAATACACTAAGGGTATGTTTCTCCTCTAAAGTGCTTCTGTAGATGCTGTGTGGGTGTGACATTCATCTGGTCCTTTTGTTTTCGTGTCTTTGTCATTGCAGCTCTCCACATCATGAAGTCCTGTCATATTGTTTTTGCTGTCACCCATTACACCTTCCGATGACTCTGTGCTCTTCCTCTTGCACTGACAGAAGTCACTAGAGTTCTCCAGTAAGTTGATACAAAATTTGCTAATCAGTGCTAGCCAGGCCATCCCAAAGAGGATCCAAAGAGAAGTTACGTTCTTGTACCAGCCTGGATAGGTGCGGTCTGGATTCATCCCTACAACAGAAACCCCCAGAACATTTCTGCATTGAGCCAAGACTGCATCAAAGGAGGCATTTCACGTAAAGCAGAGAGAGAAAATAAACATGATCTAATATTAGTGATTTCCATATAGAACTAAGAACTGTGAAGAAGAAAAACAAACCCAAAATTAGAGCTATGTGTAAGTGAATATGTTCACATTTAAGTGCACAGTTTCTTTTTTCCATTCAGCGCTCCATCACTCACTCAGCTTTACCATACTGTATCAGTATGCAACTAGGGTTCCCTGCAAGCAGAGAATGTACTCGTCTGCATACCTTGTTAAGCCCGGCAAAAGTGAGTCTCTAAGAGAGGGAACGAAGGGACACAAGCAGGCCTAGAACTTCCAACCACAGCCAAGCCTTGGAAGACAGCTTGAAATTATGTTGCCTCTGTCTGATTGCTCAGTTAAGCAGCCAGTGACCCCTTCGGAAAAGGATCACATTTCTGGTTGCATTCCCACAATGTTTAATGCTAAGAGGCTTCTACAGGTTAAGCTGGTGTCTGTAGTAATATTAAAAATAATAATGCAGGCAAAACAAAGGAATGAGCTCAGTTTTATGAAGTGACTGGACTGTATCTGTAAAGCAGTCTGGGAAACAGTTAAAAACTCAGAATGATATAAACCAGCCACACCAAAGTCTCTGCACGGGCCCTTCTCTACTGCTTCTCAGGTCTCATTACCTTCCTTGTTGTAAAAAAGTTTGTAACTTTACAACTGAACACCTGCAGCATGGCAGATATCACAGAGCACCTGATTCTTTTGGGATAGAGTGAGAGGATTTAATGCACTATATATGACATGGTGCCTCTGTAAGCCTGGAGGTCACACCCTGTACCAAGTTCCAGTGAAACACACACATAGGGCTGGGTTGGAACAGGACATCCACAGAGGCCGGTATTTAGGTATTTGTCATCTGTGACCAGTTCTATGTAGTAATTCTGTGCTGTCGTTGCCTGCACAGACTAGCAAGTCCCAAATTGTGGTCCTTGAACAATGGTAATTATGGTCTACAAGATTATGTTAAGTAGTAACTGGTTAGGGGAGCCACAGTGAATCGTCAATCCTTTGCATCCATTGATTTTGAATTATCATAGAGTTTATGACACATTGTATGTATATTCAACAGTGCAAGGCGTTTTGAGGTTATCACTAGTAACTGATAAACGCTTGGGAGTTACCAACGGCTTCTGTAACTGCTCTTTGGCCTGGCTTACTGTAACAGGGTGAATTTGTGCCAGAGAGTATTATATTCAACTTGGCATTAGTGAAAAACCCTTTTATGCTAGTTCAAAGATAGAAAAATTGTTACTTTCTAAATAATAAATGAAAATAAAGAGAAAAGGACTATTTGAGTATTTCTAAGAGATGATCTGATAGGTGCTGTCTTGGAAATGAGAACTTCAGAAGCAGTTTAGGACCTACGTGGTACAATACTTTTAATAGAAGGGCTTACTGAGTATAAATTAATACATCTCAGGGCCAGTAGGAGAAGCTACATCAATATCACTAAATAGAAAGAGCTAGGGAACACACTATCACTTCAAATCCAAGTGCTATAGCCTGGCTTACATTTCTCCCAGAACAAAGCAGATATGTCAAAAAGGAACATTGGGCATTACTCCCAGCATGTGATATCTCTCAAAATTTACCTGGTATGGAACAGCGTCAGGGATCACACTGATGTGAAGACAGTGTGGCAGTCACAGAATAATGCATGAGTTCATGCCATGGCCTTACTTGTTTTTATACAAAGACATAAACCACAAACACAAGATTGTAAGGCCAAGATTGTCTGGTCTTTACATACCACAGGTCACTGACACTTACTCACTTATTCCAATATGAACCCGTGTATTTACAGAGGTACCACATAGGTGAAGGCACATCTGAAAGTGGGAGGGTGTATTAGAGAAGAGCTTCAAAATTAGTCATCAGGAACTGAGAGACAAATCTGTCGCAGCACAGAGTTCAGGAATCTATAAAATGCTGAAGTGGCTTTTGTCAACTTTCATTTGGATACCTCAGCCCAAGCTAACCTGATTCAATCTTGTTTAATTTTGTATAGACAAGCTCTGGTCATAACTTTGATGCATTATAGACAACTCCTATGGTAGCCACCACTAAGTTGTCAAAGCATCAAGCCAGCACTGTGAAGAAATGAAAATAAAGAATCCACAGTAAGGTCTTTTAGTCTGTCTTGTAGGGATTCAACGGTGCATATGTTTCTATAATCAATTTCTTTTTAATGTCTTTATCAAAAAGGTGTGTCCTGTGTTTCAGCAAATTCATCAGGCGTGGGTCCAAACCCACTTCCTCTGACGAAGTGTTTTGGCAACCAAAACTACACTGTGCCTGGTGCCTGATAGTCTATGCCTAAGTGACTTAAGTTGCCTTTTAGAATGGTGCTATCTGGGGTTTTGACATTCGTTCAATGTTTGTTAATACTAATGCAAAGTAGCATCTGCTTAAAACTAAACATTGCTGGTGCACTGGTGTGCACCAAGTACGTCATCAGCAACTGCTGTGACTAAAAACAGCACTCCAGTCTGGTGCTGTACTCACTTAAGAGATAGATCACCTGAATGATGGAAGATTACTCACTGACACGGAAACGATTGCTTTGTTCTTCCACATGTGGCATTCTTATCTCAGAAATCATGTCTTCGCCAACCTGTCCAATACCTACCACAACAGATTTGTCATCTGTGGATTGCTAGTGGCATAAAATTGCCAAGGTGAGAACTTGATATGCCACACTTCTGGCTTTGATGTTGAGTAGGTAAAAACAACTAAATTTCAACTACTCACCAATCACATAATCTCCAAACCCTATTGTACTGAGAGTAACGAAGGAATAGTAGAAACCTTCTTCGTAAGTCCATCCTTCTTTGTCAGAGAACAAAAAGGGAGGTAGCAGGAGGAATAACAACAACCCTGTTATTAGTGCACAGGTCTTCATCAGCAGGTCAGCTTTTATCTAGTAAAACAAAACAACAACAAAAAGAGATTCACAAGAGAGGCGGCATGGAAAGTAGAGCTCGCTTTCTAGCTGATGTCAGACTCCATAAAAACAGAAACATCTACAACATCTCACTGAAATACGCAGTACGGCTCAGTCAACACAAACTGGTCATCACTTTCATGAGTCGTAAATTCATGCCATTTTAAAGCTTATTTCACAAATGTTTCATGTAATTTATATATGTGTAATTCTAACCACGACAGATAAACAAACTAGCTATCCCAGGACTGTGAATGGCTCTAAGGCTCTGGCAATTCTCTTGCTGCAAGGGAAGCCATTCATCACAAAAGTTCCATCAATTAATAAACAACCTTATCTGACACCTCATAGGGCTGTCATAAACCAAATTTATTCATTTCCCGTTATTCCTGAGTATTATTGCCTTTTTGGCCAAGAAGGTATGCAGACTGTGCTTGTTAGTCAGAGGATCCAAAATACGAGACAACGCTCTTTCTCTCCTGAACTCGAGGGTGGGGCATAAGTAGCCACGTTGCTTACCTTCCAGTGAAACATCTCCTGTAGGTGATGGGCACAACGGTGAACCCACAACAACATCAGCTGCCCAATTTCATTCAGGAGGAGAAGGTTCAAGGGGATCCCAAAGACTGCAAAGAAGATGCAGAAGATTCGACCAGCCACAGTGCTGGGGCTTAGGTTCCCATAGCCTGGACAGGGAGGAATCAGGTGTTAAATCCTAAACATTCCCTGCTTACCTCTCCTCCTCTAGAGGGGTGAACCTCCATCTTCTACAAAAGTTAGAGAAGGTCACTCTTCCAAAAGGACCTTTTTTTTTTTTTTTTTTAAATAAATAACAAAACTACATCTATTGTTTGTCATATCCTATTGTAGGTTGGAAAACAACATTTCTTTCCCTGCCAACTTTATTTAGTTCCTTTTCCATTTACCAGTGAATTTCCTCTCCCTACCCACTGCCCTGGCTGGGATTTGACGTAAATGCAAAACTTCCGTTTAGTTCAATTTTTGTAAGCATTGTTGGCATCAAGTTTGCTGGTAAATGATCCTGCATGGCTGTCAGAAGGTCTGAATCAAAACAATAGTGTTTTAATAATATTACCTCTGTCCCACTGGACTAGTGAACTTACCACTGCCTCCTCACTTATATTCCTTTTTTGTGCCACAAGTATCAAATACCCCTTGTGCTTAAACTGTCAAGTTGTTTACCAAGAGTCAATACATATTTAAATAAATTATATTTAACACAAGTAAAATACTTTAATTTCAGACATGAAGGAAAAAAAGCATGTTTAAAAGTTTGCCCCTTTTTTTGGCATCAATTTGCCTAATAAATGATACTGCCCAGCAAGCAGTCTTGCTTGTATCATGGCTTCAACAACACTGCTGTAATATTTGTCCTTATTCTCCACATTTCTTTTTAAAGTATCCTGTAAACTTGCAGACTTGCAATTCTGCAATTCAAAGCGTTTCAGGTTACAAGGAAAATCAGATCTAACTTTGGTTTATTTCAGAGGCTGTTTTAAGACAGGGAAAGGACTAGCACATGATGAACACTTCAGCAACTTAGCTACTTAGAGACCTATAGCCTTGAGTAGATTTCAAAATCACCTTCACTCATTAACAATTTGAGCATCTCTATATGGAAACTTGACATAACATGGCTAAACTTTTCTTTTTGCCATGAATAATGCTACGTCCTTCCAGTGACACGCAGCTTTTGGCTTGGTGCAAACCTGGAGCACCTTGCACCCATGATTGCAGGCGGTGCAGCCCTGCATCAAACAAGCAGCCCCCAGGAAGGAGAAGTCCAGGAGTTGAGCTCTCTGCAGCAGAAAAGTGGGTACAGACATCCGCTGCTGGCATCATGGGGTTCCATTCCTTCACTAACCTCCATCCTATGCTGACTGCATTAAGTCACCAACCAACCACATAGGAAGACATGCAATTGTGAACTAGTGATTTCTACACATTATGCATGAAGCTGTGCTGACAAGATCTCTCACCATTGTGACTCCACAAATAGTTAACTACGCACATACGCTGGCAAGAAGAAAACCAAACCAAAACCAGAAAAAGGTCTGGCAACAAACTGTCTTGCAGTACGTATTTTCACCTGCTTCCTACCCCAAGAAATTCTAAATCGTACAATCTAGATGGCCTCACCTTTAATAATTTTAATTTTTAATTATTTATGAGATCCTCATTTTAACGTATATAGTAACACATAATGCATCTTCAAAGCCACAGCTCCAGACTGTGCTTGGAAGATGCAGAAACCCTGGGAAAGAATGGGATGCTGTTACATAAGTACAGGTTGTTTTGAAATAGTCAAACAAAGGGGCTAAATTAAGACCATAGAGCAGCCTTAATTTCAAGGCTGCATTCTTCACTTATGAAGAACTCTACAAGCTTATACCCTCCTCTCTTCGCTACATGTAATTACTGACAGTCACTTCTGCTGGCTTTCTATCAGGTGTGATAAATGAGACACACAGGCAAGTAAATCTGTTATATGTTACCATGCAAGTGAATGTGAGCGATGTGTGTCTTGTGCAACTTGTGTCACATCGACTGTGGCACATCTCAGTGGACCGGTTCCAATTTTTCACAATATTTATGGTGAGTTGCAGATTGCTCCAGATGCAGAGAACAGAGCTGAGATGCATTTACTGTAAGGCTGAAGCCTGAATATGAGTCACATACACCTATGGTTGGCCATTCCCTAGGTTTTCTTTCTAGAAGAAAAGTTAACAAAGGCTGTGTAAAGGCTTGGGCAGTTCTTTTTACCATAGTTTTCCTTTGTACTGTGAGATGGTTTACTTGCTTTTACTTCTTTATTTCACGCTTAAATTCATACAAACGAGTGCTTGCTTTGGCATCAGGAATGGGGAGACAGCACTAGGTAATGGCATCCATGCACCTAAGATAAAGGATGATATTCAGGCTACAAGAGAAAAATACTCTTCCTTCTCTTAGGCTAGCATAGACAGCCTCAATCTCAAGTCCTTTCCCTTCCATCTTCTGTAAAATTACACCACCCTGTGGTGCTTAATCTTTGCCTAACTCTGAACTTGCTTTGACCTCCGTCCTGGTAGTCCAAGCTAACTAGGAACAGAGCAAACAGAGAAGAGAGACTTTGTGTCAGTAAGAGATAAAGATATTTGAAGGATAAAATCATCAGCAAATTAGCTTCTCTTTCTTTAATCATGTTCAATCCTACAGCTCTAAAGTAACTCTCAAGATTATTCTTCAAGACAAAGAGAGAAAGTTCCTACAGAAAAACCTCTGAGCCTTCAGGATTAGAGTACCAAGCATGTCCAGCCTGTGAGTAAGAATCTTACCTTGCTTTCTAAGCAAAATTTATGTGCTGCTTTTAATTGCTGCTGGAAATAGATGAGACATTTAAATGGAAGAAGGGGACAGCACAGGAGAGACTGTATCATGAGTTACAAGGATATAAACTGTCAGTCAGTAAAGCAGCTAATGTCCCTCAGTGTTAATGAGGAAGAAGCTAACATCCCTCCTGGTAGCTCAGAGAGAAGTTCTAGTGAGGGCTTTAGAGAAACACACCAAGCTTTCTGAAGGTCGCTTCAAAAAAACTGATGAAAAAAATGTCTCAAGGGAAAGGGAATAAGGTAAAAGAGATAACGGCCTTGGCAATGCTGTTTGAGAATTCTAAGAGGCAAACAGCTGATACAAAAGCCTCAAAGACGCTACATCGCATAGGAGGCCAGCAAGGCAAGAATAGCATTAGTTGCAGAGAGAGGATGTGGAAAATATGTTAAAAAAAAAAAAAAAAAAACCTTGCAGCAGCTTGAACATATGAAGTAGAATTCCCCCAAATGCTCCATCATCATCTTTGTTCTGTACCCCTAAGTTTCTGCAAATCCCTATTCTCCATTACCACTTTAGTTCTATTCTTTCTGAAATCATTTGCCAGAACATGTTTGTCTTTAACTCCCATCCATTAATCTTGTAGAGCTGAACCTGCTTTCAATGGTTCCACACTTGCAGCCTGCCAGAAGCTCATCCTCGTCACACATCGCATGAGAATCTCACTGTTCTAAAGAACTCCACTGTATCATTTCCACCATAGCTGTGCTTTCCATATGGATCTTCCTACTGTGAGTCATAGAATCATAGAATGGTTCAGGTTGGAAGGGACCTTAGAGATCATCTTGTTCCAACCCCCCTGCCATGGGCAAGGACACCTCCCACTAGACCAGGTTGCCCAAAGCCCCATCCAGCCTGGCTTTGAATACTTCCAGGGAGGGGGCATCAACGACTTCTCTGGGCAACCTGTTCTAGTGTCTCACCACTCTCACAGTGAAGAATTTCCTCCTTATATCTAGTCTAAATCTACCCTCTTCCAGTTTATAACCATTACCCCTTGTCCTGTCATGATCTATCCTTGTAAAAAGCCCCTCCCCAGCTTTCCTGTAGGCCCCCTTCAGGTACTGGAAGGCTGCTGTCAGGTCCCCCCGCAGCCTTCTCTTCTCCAGGCTGAAGAGTCCTAACTCTCTCAGCCTGTCCTCGTAGGGGAGGTCACTCCTCTGAACTTCACTGAGGTCTTCGGAAAGGACCTAAGCCCGGCAGCAATGTCCACGTCAATGAGGCTGCACCAGCTACCATCACAAGAACTTGCATAAACAAAGTGGATGGCTAACTTAGACTCAAGGCGAAGCTCTGAGAGGCTGTGTGTTCTTCCCTTCTACAACATACCAACATACCATCATCTACAGCTAATGCACTAACCTGTGCACAATTAACAACTTGACTTGGGAAAGAAAATAACAACAAAACAATAAAATCAAGGGTCTAGCGGTTCATAGTTCTCTTTGTAAAGGTGACTTCAGCAATTGCAAAGTTATTAGCAGGACCCCTAAAATCACAGCATAGGCTTTACATCACTGAGATACAGGCAGCTATAAATGTTTGGTTCTTTTGCCCCCTAGTATGAAGCCTTCCCACACCCCCGCCCCAGCCGTGACAGCCAAGAAGTTTGCTTAAACAAAAAAGGAAAGAGCAGCTTTGGCTTTCACAGATTAACAGCCAGAGATGTTTAGTCTAGATCTCTGCCAACAACACAAACAACCTTTATATTTTAACATGACAAATCTGACTCTCCTTGAATGTAGTTAACTTAAATTGCTTGTGGTAAAACAGTAGTTCTGGCAGTTTAGAAACTAATCAAGACTAACTGCGGAGACAGGCAAAGCATCTTTGAGCCAATGTGCGATGTACCAGAGGCTGGAAGGAAGCACCCAGGCTTTACACGGGAAAACCACAGCCTGTGCAGCCCTGTTCAATGACACACCACTGCCATCATCTGGTACAACCCATAGCTGGTAGCAAGACATAAAGAACAGAACAAAACGCATGCAAAAGAGGTCAGAAATAAGAAGTGGGTCACAGGAATTTCATTCTAAGCGAAGAAAAAATAAAAACAAACGAAAATAATGCACAACATTTTCTGTCTCAGCTCTTGTTCTGAGGCTTAATGTTCTGAAATCAATGCATCTTCAATAACTATTGGAGAAAATTGAAAATAATGTTCTACCTGGGTGCACAGAGAAAACTCCAAATCTAAAATGCACTTGAAATTGAAGAAAGCTGACAGATGCGACCTAAGTCAAGAGATCTGTGACGTTTCGTTTGTATTTTTGAACATATATTCAATGATCATTTCCCCATACCACATTCTTTTCTCCCATGGTTTTTATAATACTGAATCACATAGTGAGAAAAGATGTCAGGAGGGCAAGTTAATGGTTCTGGGGACTTGGGACATGCACTGACAATAATTAATAGTCTCTGCATTAAGTAATGCTGTACCTAAACCCACTTTATTGTTTCCATTCTCTTCCCTTCCTTTCCCCTCCCATTTCCATCATTCCTTCACGGCTTTGCATTATTCATTTGCTGGAACTTAACCAAATTGTTTCATTTATCCAACCATGGGTCTTTCACCTAAACATGCAGGCCCTCATCCAATACAAGTGGAATTCAGAATAATTCATAAAAAGCCCTCCAAGGATTAGCATTTGATATCAAAAGCTTTTCAAAATACTTCCCCCTCCTTGCAACAGGAAAAGCTCATTTCAGTGCATAATTCACCTTACGCTTCTCAGACAGCGCTAGGTTTGGGAAAGAGATAGGAAAGCATAGCAAAGGAGGTTGTGAAGTCTCCCTCCCTGAAGATCTTCAGAAGCTGCCTGGACACGGTCCTGGGGGCATCTTGCTCTGGGTGTCCCTGCTGAGGCAGAAGGGTTGTGCCAAGTGACCTCCAGAGGTCCCTGCCAACCTCAACCATTCTGTGACTCTGCAATATAGGAAGTATAGGCATTGCAGCATCATGAATCAATACTACTTCAGGACTCAAAAACGGAGCAACTTAGTAGAGGTATGCACTGAACTAATTATCCCTGCATCTAAGTAGGGATCTTTATTGCACTGGCACTGACAAACCTTTTCTAGGGATAGGTTCTTGTGTGCTCATCCAGTGCATGATATAGACAAGCCACATAGTGCTATGACACAGACTAGCTATATGAAGTCCCCCCGAGCTAAACAGGGTCTGATAGTATGCCCTCATTCTTGCCCCTTTCCCACCTATGAGGCCACCACATGGGCAGGAATTCTTACCAATGGTTGTTATGGCAGAGATGGAGAAGAAGAAAGATCCACTGAAGTCCCACCGGCCCAGGCTAGTGTTGTTTCCCTGGATGGTTATGCCACTCTTGTAGGCTTCGATGACATCCTGCAGAGACAATAATAAGATCTCACAAATCTCCTTACGGCAACTTCACGTGATTGGCATTTCTTGTGCTGGCTGGTAAAGTCATGAACTACAACTACTTCTGACTCTAACATTTCCCTTTTAACAGAGGATATCCTGTGCCTTAGAGACCAAGTTGTTGAGAGGTCAGAAAAGCCAAAAGCCAGCACACTGATTGTAAGCAGAGGGCATCTACAGAATAATAGGAAGTGGCACATACACATGGTGGATCATACAGGTAACTGTGGAAGAGACTGGAAGGCAAGAGCTGCCTACAGAAAGCCCAGCCAGAGAGTTATTGACTACCCCACAACATACTCATTAGGAAAACAGACTGTTGCCAGACAGGATATTGTGATGGCAAAATCCCCAGAGCAGGGAATAATCATGTGCATGTAAACAATACTTGTCTACACGACAAAAGAATGTATGTGATATAATGTATGACATGGAAAGTATACAGAATGGCCAGCCTACTAGTTCTGGGCAATTTTTCCCTACCTCAGGACTCTAAGCATGAATAAAAGGATTGGATTAGCATGATGTCCAATCTTGTTCAATTCACCTGGGAAAGAATGAGATGTCACTACGGTGAAGTATACAAAATTATGATAAAATAAGGTATCAGACATCTTAGCAGTGGCCACATCTATGCTTTCTCAAGCCAATGAAGTCAATGACATGGAAGTGAGTTGCGTTGAAAACAACATTAGTCACAGCATGTATGCCAAGCATTTCACACCCACTGACCGAAAAATCCTTGAGAGTTGATTACCCTTGAATGCAAAGTGTAGTCAAGGATACATAAAATTTATCACCTCTGAGAAAGACATGCAGATACCCAATAACGCTACCCCTATGCTACTTGTAAGGCTGCTGATGAAGTCTTCATCAATGATCATAAAAGGAATCACTCCCACGTTAGATTCGCATCAGTCATAAGTTTTATAAAGAAATTATAGTTTATACATCCATAAAGAAAACCAGTGCCTCAAGCCTGCAAAGCAAGGAAACTTTGACCCATTCTACTGATGAAGACATGCCATGCTGTGATTTCTGAAATTATACATGGCTTTCAATTCAAAGCAGTGCCCAGAGACCCAAACAGCATCTTCACACAGACCATTATCTCTTTTCTCCAGAGCTTCCAGTTCTCACACTAAAAGCAAGGAACAGCTCTAAGATCACAGGTGCTTACAACTGCTCAGTCTTTTGGTCCCAAATTATGCAGAACTGAAGTATTGCAATGATGTGACATGAAATATTTAATGCCTTGGTTCCTGTGGCTTGCTTCTTGCATGATGCCCTGTGAGAATATCCACTGCTGATTTCCACCTTCTGCGTGAAGAAACTTTTGTTTCTTTGGGGCAATTCAGCCACAGCTTCTTATAACCCTCTCCGGTTATTCAATTTCTGACTTTAAAAACTTGACATTGTGTATTGTCAACTGCTGAGCTCCCTATCAACAGGACATGAGGTAGGAGGATGGAAAACAAACATGCTGTACACAAAGAGGTTTTTTGAGTTTATCTGATCAAGCTCACAAATTTTTATCTGAGAGCAAGACTGTTGTAATTCCAGCAGGTATATACATCTCCAAGACTAAATATGTAGGACTACTGAGATCACAAGCTACAGAAGGAAGATTTGAGAGAATAACAGGCTTTTTATCTTCAAATTTACCCATTAGTTTCTTGGGCAGAGGCATGGCATGCATGGGGGAGGAATAAGAGATTTGTCGTCTGGTTGAGTTACCAGTGTCTCCCTTGCCATATGGTTTATTTGGGGTGGTATTTCATATTCTTGGGAGCCATAATTCCCAGTTGCAGTGATTTGTAACACTGAAATGTCTCCAGGTCATTGAGTTAACTTCCCGAGGTGACGCTACTACCAAGAAACACAGAGCTTGTCTTAAGAGGCTGCAGGCAGGCTCAAACTCTTGCACTAAACGGCATGACGACCCTGTGCTCATCTCAACAGGAAGGTAACAACTCATTCACTGGCAAAGAAGCACCGAGCCTGCTACGTGCCAGTTGTTTCTGTGATTGAGACACTTCATGTACTTATAGGAGCTCTTCAAGTGCACCTCCAGCTATAAGCCTCTGGCTACATTTATTTCCTTGTTCAATCTTGTCATCAAGCACACAGATAACATGATAAACCGTTAGGATCACGGTGCCTGTCACGACCTGATACAGGGATCTCTGAATACTCATGCAAATCAAGCCTACTTGAATCAACTGCCATGCCTAGGAGAAACATCAAGTTCATAGGAAGAAAGAGGTACTGATGTGACCCTTTAAGTAGAGGATTCTTGGAGGGTGGAGATGGTACAGTTTGTTTGTTTTAAAGACTCATTATAATATCCAGAATCAACCTCTGATGCTCAACAACAATTGAAAAATAAAGACTGATTCTTCTGAGAATAGCAGAAGTCATGGAGTTGACTTCCTACAGGCGTGCCCATACAGGCAGATTCACGAACGTAATCCATAAATGGCTATTAATACACAGAAATTACTTCTGGCACAGTGAAGTCACTGGATTACAAACTCCTAGAGGTTGAGAGAGTATTCAGAGAAATATATCAATGTACACTTGCCATAATTTAATATGGTTCTCTAAACATCTGCTTTTGGTTAGTGCTCTTTTCACAGAAAAATTAAAAGTGATTTATCATTTTAGAACACATAGGAGAAACCTAGACAACAGTCAATTAGAACAGCTGAATTCTCTCTGATTTTCCCATTGAAAAAGCACTGATATCTGTCTTCTACTACTTTTTTTTTTTTTNAAGTATTGGTCTGTGGGCTTAAGACTTATGAAAGAAGAACTGAAACATATGCATCACGTCTGCATGGCTTTGAGAACCGGAGACATTTTTACTTTGCTTTACATTGATTTTTTGGAGGGAAATGCTAAGGGTTTTCCTTTTTTTCTTAATTAGATTAATCATTTATGTTGCATCTTCCCTGAGACCATATGCGTTGAAAGATACCTAGCAGAAGTACGGTCTCAAATCCAGCTTTTCAGAATGGATACCTGCCTGATCTAGTACACCAGTTAATACCACCAACCGCTCAAACACCAGTATTGAATTTGGGGAGTTCCGGCTCATTATTTTGGTAACTGGAAATGTCATGTGTAACTCAGAAGCATAGGAAGGAAGCAGTGGGTGGTTAAAATAGAAAAAAACCCTGAGAACTCAGTTCTGCTTTGGTTTCTACTGACAGAGAAGCTAAATAACATAGGAAAGTAGTTCTACTTGTCTGCACTTATGTCAAAAGAGAAGTGAACTCTATAGGTCGTGTGCATTAATCTTCTGGAAATACTTAAATGGGCTGACATTTCTGAGTTATAAATTAGGATATTTTAAATTATCAAGGCTTCATGAGTCAATGCAACTTTATGTGGAAGCTGCCACATTATCTCATCAACCAGGCTGCTCTGCTTCCTGATAGTACCACACAAAGCCTAATTCCATAGTCAAATCTTGTCACAGCTGATGATTAGATTTGACTATGGAATTACATCTTTTTCTTTCCTGGAGAAATGTAGGTTTATTCTTTTTCCATTTGCTGTGGAGTAGCTCTCACCTTCAGCTGCATCCTAAATTTTTCCGCATTCACTGTGTGTGATGTGTTATCAGTTCTGAGCAACTCTCAGCTTTCTCAGCTTATATACTTCCTCTTTTCTAGAGCTCTCTTATCACATGTGGGCTCCTCCACCACCATCAAGTTATGGCTGCAGCATGGCTTCTGATCACCAAGCGCTGCAAAAGAGAGAAACATTATTTACTCTGACCTCCTTAACACCAACTGAAAACTTTGTCCTTCAGCTCTGTGCCAAGTCACAACTGCAGGCAACTTGAGTACAGCTTTATAAAAGACATTTAAAATCAGCATCAAGGAATGAATACATGTGTATATGTAAACTGAGACACTACCCCCCTTGCAATCTTTACCTTCTCCAGAGTATTATAGTTCTCTTCCCTTCCAGAATCTTTACAGAAAAAAAATAAAGTTTTAATCAATGATTAATCAGACTGATTCTAATCTATCTGCCCTCATCATAATAGCAAGATATAAAGTAACACAGGGGAACGTGAAGCCATGGAAAATCAAGACCATTCCAAGCATATCCAGAAGAATTTCTGACTTCTCCTAGATCATGCTCAAATTGTCTCTTTTTTTTCTGGACAAAAGAGAGACAAAACACTTTTATCATAAAAGGAGTCATGCAAATGACCCTTTTACAAACCACAGTTCCAGTCACCGCTGTTGCCCTTGTGCTTCTGGACTATGGCATTTTGTTGGGCCAGAGTTCACAGTACACTTGAGAAACCTTCGCAGGCAAAAGTAAGATGTCTAAGCTGTATTTGGGAGCAGTTCTACGTGAAGGCAAAAAAGCATGAGAAAGGACTGAAGCAAGAAACTTCACTCTCAAGTTCAGCTGAAGCTTCCACATCCACGTAGAGCAGCTTCTCCAAGGAGCACGTGGCCTCTTCAAAATTGTTTGCATCATTTCAGACACTTCTCACCTTCACAATCCATGAATGAGCGAAAGAAGGCATTTCCAAGGCACAAACTATCATTTAGACTAATGACAAAAGAGGAACTCAAACTTTGTGTTTTGGAAATTCTGTGTAATGTTTCTGTATAAACACCCATTGACGTTTCATGGAATTCTAGCTGCAATCAAAGAAAATAGTAACGTTAATCTCGATCTCAGATTGTGAGGACAAGGGTCAATTAACTTCAAAACATGTTAAAGATGATGGATTACAACTATTCTCAGCCATGAGCTCTGATCCCTTGTCCTTGCCTGGAGGGGAAGCTTACTTGAATTGACTAAAAGAAGAGCAGGCACAAGATTCATTATGGATGCTGAATTACAGAATCCAGCTGTTTTTCTTTACGTCTTCTGAATAACCTGAAATCTGATCAAATAATACTCCCACCAAACAAACAAAACACACAATGACAAAATCCATCCAAAACCACACATTTTCACTAATATCATCAGTGCTAGTTTCTCTGAACTAAGTGATCTCTATCAGCAAAAGCACTTTTACTGTTGCAGCAGGGTCTGCTCGTGCTCTTGGTAATGCACGCATAGTTCTTTTTAATTAAGTTAATTTCTTTCTCAGGTATGGATCTGGGGAAAAGTGCACTGGCTATAATTTAGCCAAAGTATAATAAACTAGATAAAGTGACTATACGTGATCAACTATTTCACCTGTGACAAGACAATGGATATTTTGACTAAAGTGGATCCTATACAGATACCACTGCTCCACAACACTAACAGCCAATGCTGTTTCATAAAGTTCCTTGTCACTAACAGGTGACCTCTGATGCTCACACCCTTTAATGGTCAACTACTGCTGCATCATCTGTGGGCAAGGTGACTTTACTAAACCACATTTGCAGGGCTGTATTTCCTGACAGCTGGCAAGATCTCCACCAGTTCAACATCAGTGCAAGCCGAAGTGCTGATGAGGATCTTTCAGCCACATGGCAGCTAGCTGCTCTTGGAATCAGGAACCTGGTGGCTCCAGCTGTTGGCTCTGGAGATAACAGTATCTAGATCCACCTGCAAGGTGTTAGTTTGCAGCCTGCCCTTTAGAATTAGCTCCTTCCCACTACACCTTAAATCTTGCAAGATGAAAAAGTATTTATTTTTATTAAGCTCTGCTTTGATGTTCTCCTTCCCAGTTTATGTGAATGACATGCTTTAAGTAACATTTTACATCTAGAACGATAGAAAATATATAGAATAATATAATAAATACAGGAAACAGCTGTATTAAGTGACTGGATTAAAGAAAAAAGAAAGGACAGCATGAAGAAGATATCACAGTAACAGCCCAACACAGAAAATGCAGTGCTGCAAGTCTGGCCCTATGGTCAACCTCTTAACTAAAGAGATGATGAGAAGGACAGCAACTATACCTACATTAGGATCTGTAATCACTGACAAAAAGAGAAAGTTCAGAGGACAGCTCAGCTGCAGCAGAGCTATGTATTCTTCCCCTGTGCAGTATCACAGAGACTTAACATACTTAGAAGTGCATGAAGCTGGGCTGTGCATCTAGGACCTCTCCCCCACAAAGGTACAGAGTGGGTCTCAGCTCTAAGAGATGTGACAATGCAGAAAGCACCTTCTTCGTGTGTAGCCTCACTTGCTGGACACTTCTAGAAGGGGTTCACAAATCTGGAACTAACATCACTTTTATCTGTACTGAGATTCTTAGGTATGTTTTTCCCCCCAGTGGAGCTCAGTTACTGTTCTTCACTGTACTGCGGGTCATCACCTAGCAGCCTAGGGTCAGACAGGTCAACCAACCCCAACACATCCTCCTTGAGCAGATATGACTGGGTGCACAGCAAAGGGACATGGGGCTGGAGTCCCTCTGCTATCCCTTATTCTGTTCTAGCCATAAATAATGAAAGGCAAGAAAAATACAGATCAATCTTCCCCATACACATGAATACACACATTTACGTATTTACATAGTAACACAAACATGCATTTTTTGTGTGGCTATACCTAAAGCATCTGAACATGCCACTCTCAGTTACTTAGAAAATCCAGAAGTGCACAGTCCAGCAGGGGAAGAGGCAGTCAGAAAAACAGCTCTGGGAAGCAGGGTCCCATCACTATAGAGGTCACACTGTTCTAACGCATTTTCCTCCTGTTTGTTGTTGGTCTGCTATCTCCAGCTCCTTCGGCCTTTTGTTTTGCTAACTAGAAAACTGCTTCTGAGCCAGAAGATCCCAGCCGTGGAAATCACAGGACAAGTGCTCACTCTCTAGCTGCCACAGGGTGGTTTGATTGCCTTTGCCTTTCCTCCTGCCCCTCCTCACAGCACGCTCTCCTGCTGGGCCCCAGAGCAGGGGCTCTCTGTTGCTCTCCATCTGTGGCAAGGGCTGGAGTCGCGGATCTCCAGCTGCGGACGGTAACTAGGAATCAAGCGATAAACAGGCTGTAAAATGATGTTTGTACATTGCTTTGGCAAGCCGGGATTTTATTCTATATTGGCTCCAATGCACTTTAAAACAAACATAGATTCCAGAATTATCTAGGAGGAAAAGGCCATAAGAAGATAATGATGAACTGCCAGTGATGTCAAAGCAATTCAAATTTATTCAGTACTTTAATGTCTTCACACTCTTTGTATTCCTTCCCTATTTGCAAATAATCAGCTGTGTATCTAGAACACAAAATTGTTATCTGAAGAGGGTTAGTGATGACATTACCTGTTTTAAACTCTGTATTAAGCAATTTACTGCAAACACACAAAAATCTCGTTTTTTGAGCACAGAGTAAATAAGCAACGCCACACAAGAAATTAGAAAAGAGTGTAGGAAAACAGGCAATCCTGTGGATTATCTGTTTGAAATTAATTTCTCACTGTGAAAGTTATTAAAAATAACACAGGAAAGCACTCAAACAGGCTATGGTTTCTCAAAGGATGAAGGCACACACAGACACTAAAATGAAACCAAACTCCCTTTTAACTTCCTCATCCAGAGCTTGCTCAGGTCACAACTAAATACTCTCACAGCACATTATAGCAGTGGATGGCCTAAGGAGATTTGGTGGGTCTCCTGCTCTTTTGACTCCCTGGAAGTACTAAGAATTAGCAGAGGTCACCCTGCAGTGGAACACACCATGAGAACGCCATTGCAAGGACCTCGCCCCCTTTCCAGCTGCAGGTATCTTCTCTGCACCGCCACCTCCCTGTTGCTGTCATTCACCAGGGAAACCCCAGAACAGGGCTGTGCCAGTGCTCACAGCTCCATGGCCACAGCTGAACCAAAACAGCTTCGAGCTGCCTCTGTGGAACGCCAGGCTGCTCTGCTCTGACGTATTTCTCACTTCCCTCAGATAAAAGTATTTCAAAAGACTGTCTGTACTCCACAGCTGGGGCTGTGCACAGCTCACAACATAAATAATAAGAGTGGGTACCATGGTAGCTTCCAAGGGAGCAAATTTATATTGCATCTTCATTCTACTACTGACTGCTTCAGAGCATTTACCACTCAGAAAGTCACGCAGTGAGAGCCTGACATAGGTTATCAGCACAGCTCTGTCAGTGAAACTCCTGACAAAATTATCTATTGGATGGCTTTCTGTTGTTTGTTATTTCTTTCTGCTGGAAAAAAAAAAAGTTGGAAATACTTATATTTCAGGATTTTAGGTCCCCTAAACTCCAATGACCAGCTGTGATGGTTTCAGCCACCAAGACACGTGGATTGCGCTCCCCCCCTCATTTTTTCCCCCTCCTACGTCTATTTCAGGTGGACAGAAACCAAAATAAGCAGCACACAATCAACTGCCACCACCTACTGAACTAGAATGGTTTGGATAAATATTTAGTACCTTTTGATCTTTTATATATATATTTTTTTTTTCCAAAGAAAAACTGAGGAGGCTGCAAAAAGCATTAACCCCACTTTGTTCACCGCTGTATCATCAAATGCAGCCACTTGAACTTCAGCAAGACTGCATTTGGTACAGCCTTATGTTCTGCCACCACCCTGCACACATCCTCAGAAAATTTTTTAAGGAGGCATCTGAGTCTCCTTAGCAGGATTCTTCCATTTCCCTTTAATCAAGGAAAAGTTTGAAAAAAAAAAAAAAAAAAGTTTGACCCTAACGTAAGAACCAGTTAAACTTNGGAGCTCGGCCCCCGAGGGCTGCGAGTCTGCTTTCATCCTCCGGCTCAGCGGCCAAGTCAGTTTTAAAGGCGGTGAATGGATATTTCCGATAAGGACTCTTTTGTATAAACGATTCGAAACGCAGCAGCATCGATCCGATGTGAAGGTGAATGGGAAAGGAAGGAACTCCTGTGATGGTCCTGTCATTTCTTTCCTGTCAGTACCTTCAGGGTACCACAGAATCATTAAGGATTGAAAGGACCACTGGGGTCATCTAGTCCAACCATCAGCCCATCCCCACCATGCCCACTAACCATGTCCCTNGGTTTCAGCCACCAAGACACGTGGATTGCGCTCCCCCCCTCATTTTTTCCCCCTCCTACGTCTATTTCAGGTGGACAGAAACCAAAATAAGCAGCACACAATCAACTGCCACCACCTACTGAACTAGAATGGTTTGGATAAATATTTAGTACCTTTTGATCTTTTATATATATATTTTTTTTTTCCAAAGAAAAACTGAGGAGGCTGCAAAAAGCATTAACCCCACTTTGTTCACCGCTGTATCATCAAATGCAGCCACTTGAACTTCAGCAAGACTGCATTTGGTACAGCCTTATGTTCTGCCACCACCCTGCACACATCCTCAGAAAATTTTTTAAGGAGGCATCTGAGTCTCCTTAGCAGGATTCTTCCATTTCCCTTTAATCAAGGAAAAGTTTGAAAAAAAAAAAAAAAAAAGTTTGACCCTAACGTAAGAACCAGTTAAACTTAACGCACCAAAGCCACCAGAATTCATCACCTGTGAAATGCCACAGGCTACAACTTATCCTCACTACACACAGCAGCGGAGCAGAACTCCCAGCCCCGGAGCGTTTTGTTTTAATGATCCACGTTTCCTCCCCGCGGCTGCTCGGGCTCTCACCTGGACGAGCCGCTGCAGGGCGGGCCCCTGCAGGCATGTGTGGTTGCCGAGCAGCTCCCAGCGCTGCTTCAGGAGCCGCCGGGCCGCCCGCACCTCAGCCGGCCGCTCCAGCGCCTGCAGCACGCTGGCCCCCAGCCCCACGTAGCCCAGGTAGGTCAGCAGCAGGACC
>WBMW01003581.1:3931479-4009498 GCA_013396635.1 Penelope pileata
CTGGGGTCATCTAGTCCAACCATCAGCCCATCCCCACCATGCCCACTAACCATGTCCCTTAGTACCACATCTCCATGGTTCTTGAACACCTCCAGGGATGGTGACTCCACCATTTCCCTGGGCAGCCGGTGCCAATGCATCACCACTCTCTTTCAGAGAAGAATTTTCTCCTGATATCCAACCTGAACCTCCCCTGTGCAACCTAAGGCCAATCCCTCTCGTCCTATCACCGTTACCTGGGAGAAGAGGCCAACCCCCACCTCACCACAGCCTCCTTTCAGGGAGATTTGGAGAGCAAGGAGGTCTCAACTGAGCCTCCTCTTCTCCAGACTGAACAGTCCCAGGATTCATGAGGCAGTTCCCCGTCTGATGCCTTACTTCTTGGGCAGGATAACATCAAATGTGCTGCTCAGTTCTTGCACGGATAGCAACAACAAACCGAATCACTTTGGGTGTACAAAAAGTTTGTGATTTACTTATTTTATTGCAGAATATGAGGTAAAGGGGAATAAAACCACTAAATGTCTGAGCAGGATGCCTAGATACACCGTCAGATGGTAAAGTCTTCTCACTCAGCCCTGTGATTTCATTGCCAGGGGAGCGTCCGTGTTACTGTGAATCAGGCAGTGCTCACACAGGTGTTGTACCACTGGGACGGTTCTGGTAATGTGCTCATGTTTTCTGGAGGATGCTTTTGGCCGTCGATTGTAAGCTCATCGTTTTACTGACAAGATCCAGAATTGTACATGCAAGGTTCTGCCAGCATAAAACTGGCAAAGTTTCACTAGTAAAACATTGTAGGACAGATCAATACCTGCTTAAAGATAGCATCCTCAGCACAGTCTTAAAGCAAGCAAGCAAACAAACAACATTTTTTGCTGCATAACTCTGCCTTTTTCATGTCTTCATTACTGAATAATGTGTAAATTGAAAAAATCTTACATAATATATGAGAGAAAGAAAAGATGTAAAGATACTAAAACCATATATAATCAGTTTCCTTTCATTCAAGATACAGAAATAGAGTAGCATTTTTACATTATAACCACATTAAAATCAGACAGTTTGCGCAAAGCACACTAATAAATCATGGGATCACAGAGTCGTCAAGGTTGGAAAAGAACTCCGAGATCATCTAGCCCAGCCGTCCACCTACCACCAAGATTACCCATTAAACCACTAAACCATGTCTCTTCGTACCTCATCGAGACATTACTTGAACACCTCCAGGGACGGTGACTCCACCATCCCCCTGTGCCAGTGCCTGACCACTCTTCTGAAGATTTTCCTGATATCCAGCCTGAACCTCCCCTGGTGCAATTTGAGGCCGCTCCCTCAAATATTCCCCAAATTTTATTCCATTCCTCAAATTTTACATAACTGGCTAATGTTTGTACTCAAATAATGTAAAACAAATTAGAAGTGAGGCTCAGGGTTTGTAATTACAAGGCTGCATGCAAACCTGGGGCATGAAGCACGTGCTTGCTAGAGGGAGTTTGGGGAGGAAGAGATTAAAATTCACAAGAGTCTTTGAAGAATCGTGAAATGTTTTAACAAACTAACGGGCTGATTTTCTTGAGTATTCTCAGAAATGTCACTTTGCAATCGGAAAATGTGTTGTAGGAGGGCTGCTCTGAAAGCAATGCCTCCTATTTTATGCTGTTGGCCCATGATGTCAGAGGCGGATGTTGGTGGTACAGCAGTAGACGTTGAACGTTGCTGCCAATATTCCGTTCCATGTTGTTGCCGCGTGACAGATGGCAGCACGGGGGCACTCTGATGTGGAAGTGTGGATGGAGCAAAGGTGTGGAATTGAATTCCTTCATGTAGAAAAAATGGCACCCACTGACATTCATTGACGCTTGCTGAATGTTTGTGGAGACCAAACAGTGGATGTGAGCACAGTGAGGCAGTGGGTGGTGCGTGTCAGCAGCGAGTGCTGTCTGGAAGGTCCCAGTATATAGATGAATGAAGAAAGATCTTGCTGAGTGGGATTAGAGGTTGAGCTGAGCATCTCACAGTTCGTTGTGCAAGCTCCACTCTGTGCAAGGTCGCACCACTGGTAAAAAGTATTACTAAAAGAGCAAAAGAGCCTTGTTGTGCACTCCTCTGGCTCTTGGTACGCCCTCCAGACTGTGCAGTTCTTCCAATTTATCTTTCTTATCTGCTCAGATGACACTTCTTGACCATCTTTTTGTTAGAGGAAGGGTACAAGACGCACTTGATCCGTCCACACACAAAAACTTTGCCAGTGCTGCCAGTGTACATCTCAAAGAAGCTTGATTATGGATGTGTACGACCTTTAGGATCTTCTCAGGATCTTGAAAAATTAACAAAGTGAGCAAGAAATTTCCATCATTTATGTAACACAGTGTCTTTCTCTTCCTTTTCCACTGTGGCCATATGCTTGATTTATTTAGTTTTTTTTTTTTTTGAGTCTTCTGTCAGGCAGCTTGAGATCTGCTGCAGCTACTCTCAGTCTTGCTAAAAGCAGCAGGAGCAAAAATTTCAGAAGATAATTTCACCGTGCTGCTACTTAGCAAAATCAGTATTTAGAAAAGGAGCAATTTTGTGGACTGAGGTAAAAGCAACTGAAACTCCCTGCCGTCAGATGTCAAGTAAGAAAGATTTAATAAACACTTTGCCAGTGAGTAGTGCATGCATGCTTTGTTTCCCTGATAAGCCTCGTTATCACTTTTTATGGCATGCAACATGGTGTAAAACAGTTTATATCATCACCTTTAGACTACCGCGTGTTTTACGGCTGGCTGTGACTAGATAAAGCAAGGTGGCATGGAAAAAGGAAAGGTGAAGGAAACTGGTTGGATGTAAAAGTCAGCAGAACTTTAGCTTTGCCCATCACACAAACAGGCCAGAAATGTCTTCTAGTGTTGACGCAAGACAGGTATGGAGCATAGTGATGGTGATGATGTTATCAATGTATACACAAACATTATGTCTAAGAAGAGAGAATACTGAGACAGTATGTTTCTCAGGAGATTTGCAAAGATACAAAAAGCCAGACAGGACAGAGCTGTCTGTTCTCAGTGAAAGAGGCTACAAAGAAAATTGTTGCGCACATTTATGGGAACAGATGAAGAAGATCAGTGCAGAGACTGAGATAAAATCTGTGAGGTAAGTAGTGGCAGGACAAGGAAAATCTCAGATGGGATAAGCATTGGAAAGCTTCGTTTTCAAATGAGTTGGATAAGCTACAGCTGGCATTCTTACGTGCTAGCATTTCAGATTTGACAGCCAGGCTGCACTGTTCAGGAGTCAGAAATGAGCACCAAAGAAAGAAAGAAAACAAGCACCGAGCCAGATGCAAGAGGAAGCATATGTTGGGCTCTCCTCAGAAGTCAAAATCTAGGACAGAAAGTATGTGAGAAGTGATTTGTAACCTAAACACAAGCATCTACATGTTTTGCGGATGCTTCCCCAAAATTAAATATCAAAAGTAGCTGCTGAAAGTCTGACATTTGATGTTACTGTAGGCTGCCAGCCATAGGCTACCTTGGGGCTAGTCTGCACGCCCAGTCATATTTCAGTCATACTTTACATTAAAGTTCCACTTATAACTGAGTTTTAAATGGATTAGTTGGTGGTTAATAAGACAAACTGAACAAATAGCAGTTTGTACATGATTGCAAGCATTCCCACAGAGTGTGTTAGTGATGGTTATAAACAGTCTAGTATGGTACTCTGAGTGAATAAATAATTGTTTAATCAAATTTCTGTAGTTTACTTAATATGAAGTGTGATGTATCTCAGTGGCAAGCCTGCTATAAGGTGCTTGTGTAACCTTTGGCTTTTCTGCCTCTTGGAGGTGGCTGCTGCTACTTTTGACTTGCAGTAACTGTGATAAACTCAATCTCTCTGTTCTACTGCTATCACCACACGCATGACTGAGGATCAGATTTAACACAAGAGCCTATCAACCTTCTTTAGAGGTAAATGGCCAGCATCAGTCCCACACAGCACATTACTGTTCTTCAGTGAACCAGCCCAAAGCAAATGCCAGACTCTAACAATAATTGCAATCTGGCTGGAAACAAGGAACTCTGCTTGCACTGAGATTTAAAGTGCTGTTTTCAGGTGGCTGTGAAATGAGCTGTGATAAGGACCTGCTCTGAGCTGTCAGTTTGCTCTAAACAGAATTGTAACAGTCCAGCCAGTGCTGCATAGACATAAAAATGCTGCACAATTTAAGAGCGAAGCCTTTTAGCCCAGGAACGAAAGAAATGTTATCATTTAATATGACAGCTGCTAATTTTAGATCATATCAAACAAATCTTAATTGAATGGATGTCATTAAACAGGTGGCCATTACTGTTGGTATCTCTGGGGTTTGTTTTCTAACTGGAAATGAAGGATTTCTGTACCTGACTTTACCCACTGGTGATTCCGGGTGACAGCACTTCCCATTGGAGCTGGGAGGCAGTCACCTGGGATTTTTTGAACACAAATGACCATAAGAACTGAATTCCAATAGAAAAAGTGAAGGATAGCAATTGATTACTGCCAAGGAAGTTGCCTTAGCTGGGCAAGAAGTGCAAAATGTATCCTGGGACAGCTGTTTTGCCGTGTGTGCTACTTCTCTGGAGGTTTTAATTGGCAGATGCCTTGTCAGCATGTGTAAATTTCAGTGCATCTGAAACATTTCTTCGTTAGGAAACAGTGCACAAGGTGTGGTTTTGTCCTCCATCCACAGGGCTTGCTTAGTGTGAGATGTGGATGAAAGGCGCTCCTTCAAGACTGCTCTGTGTACCTTGCTCAGGTAGGTATGTGGACTCTAGGCTGCTCAGGTTCATCTTCCAGTTTCGTTGTGGCTCCTTCTGCCAAACTTAAGTCAGGTTTGTGCCACTTCAGCTGAAGGAATTTTTCCATCAACTCAGCTCCCACGTTGAAGACCAAGGCTAGCCAGGCCAAGCCAAAAACAATCCAAATTGCAGTTAGGCTCCTGTAGAGTGGGATATAGTGCTTGTTGGGGTTTGTGCCTGAAAAATCCAGGAAACTTCATGTATTAATCTTGACTATTTTGGTCTGCCATACAACATACATAGTCATAACCTCCCATCCCCCCCAAAATATGTAAGTTTAACAAATTTGTGTAATTTATGGTGATAATTATTATTATTATTTCCTTTTCTTTTTTGTTCCAACTCTCAGCTTTGAACAGTTGGCATCAAATCTCTGAAGCTAAGGCTATACAATAAGAATATACACATCTAAAGTTAATCAGAACTGAGCAAAATTGAGTGTTCTCAGTTGCTGACAAAGAAAAAAGTCGTCCTGGAATTCTACTGTTGAATCCATAATAGCCAACCTTTACTCAAATGACACACAGGGGATCTCAGCTGATTTAAAAAGATATGATTTATTACCCCAGTGATATAGTCATTATTTTTGTAGCGTGGTATACTTCAGTAACAAGGGTTCAAAATCACTGGAGAATATTATTTGGAAAATACAGCCATTTTAAGTAAGTGCTTATGGGAATCTTAATCCCCAGTTCAGTATTCCACAAAACGGGCAGTTGGTGCAGCTGATAGAGATGCAGAGCAGCACCATAGCCATCCATTTAGTCTCTGTCATCCAGGTCACTGTGAAGCTCCATAGAGCCCCGGTTCAACTGATATGAGTTTTTCTCTCCTTTCAGGACATGGTTATAACTTCCAGGGGAGGAGAGTTACTTCTTATGAGCCTAGTGTTTTTTAAAAAATAGCACACTATACATATGGTGTTAAGAGCATTTATTCAAATAAGTGGATGGACAAATATCTCAGTGTCTCTGTTGATATGTTTCAGCCTAGATCTTTGAAGACTACATACTCTCATAAGGGTTCATTTTTTCACAGCTGTCCTGGGGTTGTTTGCAATATTCTCCCAACTATAAGTACTGAGCATTTCATATTTTACAGGTTTTTGTATTGGCAATGGTAGGCACTTGCTGAAACAGGTAACTGTTAGGAAAGCATGTCTCAAAGGCTTAAGAGATTTCACTTATATTCCTCCTGTCACCTATGGATCATGTTCATACCAGCTTGGATATAGTCACTGTTGCATAGGTGCTCATTGACATATGTGAAATGAGTTTGGTGACTCTCAGCTTAGCTGCCAAGAGAAAAATGCCCATGCCATATATTACCTCGTTATTATCAGCGCTCTCTCCCTCATACCATATTTATAGTGGAATAGTTATCTATGCTCCCTGTACTTAGGTTTATATTAAAGCACCTAATCTCAACAAAGCTCCTCCCAATGAGGTGAGAATGTGGGCAAACAAATAAAATTTACCCATGTTCATCCTCATTATTACCTACAACGTAGTCCCCAAATCCAATGGTGCTCAGGGTGATGAAGGTGAAGTAAAAGCCTTCTCCATAGCTCCAGCCTTCTACATAACTGAAAACGAGTGGTGGGAACACTAGAAAAAGCAAGGTCCCTGTAGTCAGGAAGACAGCCACTGCCAGTGTTTGAACCACCTGAAAGATAAAGGGAAGATGGCAGCTAAATAGCACTGAGCATCTGTTTAGCGGAAATTTCTGGGTCTATTTTGCTCTTAAATCACAAACCTGCTCTTGCTGGGAGCAGTGTCCAAAAAGTGAAAGATAAACCAATACTTCCGTGAGCTGCAGGCTGAACTTGCTGTTTATACTGCGCATAGATATTGTACCTAGTCACAAATCAAAAAAAACCCTCTCAAAAACAGGGAAAAAAATGTTTTAAAGCTTTTTGCAATGAGTTTTTAAGCATACTGGAGTCATATTTTCAAAGTTACTGTAGCAACCATAGGATTGAAATGCTCACTTTACATTTTCAGTTCAAATGGAGATGCTCTTGTAATCACTTGGATCCAATCTTTTAGGAATAGCACCAAGTATTCCACAACTCATAACACAAAGATTGACAAGAACAAATTAGGGTTCTCTTTACCATGACTGCTTCCGAAGATTTATAAAGTGGCTTGCAAGAGCTCAGCCAAAAATATGTTTGGATGAAATTTGAGTGAAGTCAGTTTGCCTGCTTTTATTTTAAACTTAGAAACATTCAGAGCAGAACTGTTTTCTGTCAGTACAGAGTAGATCTGTGTCTCTCATTACAAATGTCTGCCTTTTGGGAGATGTTAAGACCAGCTAAGTTACAGCATATGTGGCTGCACTGGATAGATACAGAGATGATCTGTGGATGGGTCATGACAGGGGAATGAATGGCCCAGTGGTTTGATCTAAGGGGTGAGGACCAGAAACTTGTGGGTTTCCAGGGAACACAGTCATGGCTCTGCTGAACTTTTGACTAGTGCTGTATGGTCTGATGCAAATTCATCACGATCGTTTAAAAAATACCCTCAAGGGCATTCAAACCAGAGTAGGATTTTCTATGCATGTGCCTGTTGTGACTGGATGAAAAGCCTAGTGATTTTATAAAATATAAGATCCATGTATCATTTTTTTCTTTTTCACTCTTGTTTATCTTGCATATAAGATAGTTCACTGAGCTAAAATTCGGGAAACTTGGCATGAGGCTATGGGATGACTTTGATAAATCACTTCTGCATTATGTACTATGTCTCTCCAGCTGTGTAATAATCCTGACCTCATTTGCAAAACATTTTGAGAATTACTTATCAACATGTTGTAGTTGTTTTCTGTTCTAATTTAGCTCATTTCAGAAGTGTAATAGCATTTAATTAGATAATGAAGATTGCATAAAACTCTATACTGAAATTAGCAATTCTACTTTTTATCCTGGTTTTAAGAACTTTCTGGTAGCAAAAATGGAGTGATGACTCAGGTTTTGGAAAAAAAATAAAAATCACATTCCTAAATTGCATTAAAAATCTCAGGAAAGATCCAGCTGTACTAGCAAGAAAATTCTTCTGGTGGAAGAGCTGCATGTATCTGAGGAAGAGGCATAGGTTATGCAATTAAGAAACTTATTGCTTATATAAATTAACTGCAGTTGATGGTACCTATATAACTTCATCAGAAAATCTTTCCCAGCATAGGTAAAGAATGCAGTGATTCAGAGATTTTTACAAATGAGAAAGACAAAAGAACGTGAGACAGAACAGAAATGTTTCAACATATCTAACATCTCTGGTCTCCCTTTTCTGCATCTAAAGGGGTCAATCCATTGAATGTTTTACTCAGAAACATGCACTAACTTTGTTACAAATGACCTTCACATATTTAATATTATCAGCATTTCCCTTATTCCAATACATCTGGACTAATTCAGTGACTCACTGATGAGCTATAACTAAGGAGAATGATGGCTTATTTACATTTCAAGAAAAAAAGAAAGGAAGGAAGTGCTATATTACTGGCACAATCAGGGAAGGTAATTCAAGCCAGATTAGCAGGCCAATAAAAATAAGTTGGCTTTGCACAATATTAGATTCTGAGATAGATACTAGCATATGCTAGATAATAACAGCTTGATTCAGCAACATGTGTTTATGAATGTATTCTGCTAAGGTCACCAGAACTTAAAGACTCTGCTCAAAATTGAGGCCATGCTTGCTTAACAGTTTTGCTGAATCAGGGTCTAAAAAGGCAAATCTGGAGTCCCTCAGGCAAAAACAAATTGCATTAAAGCTATCATATATAAATACAGCATATAAATTTTCTGATATAGAGGGCAATGTAATTGCTGTGGTTTAAAAAGACATAAATACACTCAAAGAAACCCAAACTAGCATCTGCACTACCTCTCTGAAGTAAACAGTTTCTATCAGTGGGAAAACAAATGATAGATTCTGATTGCTATACCTGATCATGGCCTGGCTTTTGCACCCATCTTTCCAGAGTAATCAGACGAGCATTGAGACCTTTCCCCAACTGATTAAGGAAGGCCAGGTTGAGTGGCACTCCAAATAAGGCATAAAACACGCAGAAGACCTGTCCTGCCACTGTGCTGGGGGACCGGTTGCCATAACCTGGAACAAAAAGGCTTCATAGTCAAGCTGCAGGCTATCATGAGAACTTCCTAGGCTTGGAAGCTCACTTCTACTAAGCCTCAAGGGCCCATAGGCCTATTATTTTGCACAATGAAATCTGTCTGCAAATTGCCATAGCTTATGATAGAGCCGTGTGCATTCACCACTGCTAACAGAATGGTTAACACGGAAAATATCATTCTAAACAAGTACTATGATTTTCTATGAGTCTTTGATTTTGTGGTGAATGCAACTGAATACTTCAAGGCAATCTTTTTTTTTGCATATACACAACCAAATCACATGTGCCAAAGAGGCACTTGGCTGTTTTTGCAGGTGTAATATGCTGGATACACAAGAATAATAGGTATAATTTGAAATTTGCAAGAAAATATAACCCACAGTAGTCAAGTTTGTCTTGCAAGCGTATTCTGAACACTAATTTTATTCTTCTCAGGGAAGAAGGACAGCTGGAGGAAAACCCCAATTAAGGAGGGAGGGTAACTCACCTATAGTCGTGACAACAGTTCCTGCAAAAAAGAAAGAGTTGCTGAAGTCCCAGTTACTGGGACTTGTAGAGTTTCGTTCTGGATTCACCCCTTTTTCCCATGCTTCCATGAGGACCTGAGGCAGAAGAGGTCAAAGGAGCAAAGATGAGCAACCCATTACCCAATCAAGGAGAATGTCAGAAAAAAAAAATGCAGCAGAGAAGTAAATATTGCTTTTCATCTTGAGCAAGCAGAGCAATAAATAGTGCAGATAACAGGGTGGAGTTTGAATAAAATGACTTGAGAGAGGTTGTATACTGACATTGCAAAACTCTGAAATAGAGCTGGCCAGGAACTTGTACTCTTATCACTGTAGAACTGGCCATTGAAGTAGAATTAGTTCCATAAATACTTCGAGGCTAAGGGGAGAGGAATGGAGTCCGCAGAGTCATCAAACTGGGAAAATGAAGTTATGCCATAAAAAATACAGATAATTCCTTTCTTTTCCTTCCCTAGTCTAGTAATCTCATTCCAAATTTAAATTTGGGCATGTGTAAATGTATGTTTGTACCTGTGGGGAAGTGTATGGGGAGCACGCTCTTTTCTGTTTCCTCCATGTAAGTACTAGTGAGGATGAATTACTCTTTTTGGCTATGGCTTCCCAGTAATTTTCAATCAATACTAGGCTTCTCATGGTCTGGAGATCAGCTATTCCAGATGGTTCTTACCAGATGATCAAACTACTGTGTGCAAAAGAGATCTATCTCCTGTTCATGTATCAAATATTTTGTTAGCTGACTTCATGAAGAGTGCATTCCTTTGTTCTCCCTGAGGATACCTCTGAATGAAACAGGTTGCCTTCTGCTCTGGGGCTGGAATTTCAAGAATCTACTTGTTTCTTACATCCCAATTTTGAAGTCCAGGCCACAGCCTTCATCATTTTGTCAAATGCCTGGAGGATCTGAGAATTCACAGTCGTCTTCCAGAGACTTTTGTGTAATGCAAGACATAAACAAGATTCAACAGCAGCTCCAGCTTTATATGGTTTTCAGGAGCAAGAGACCGACAAGGATATTTTTTCTTAATTCAGATATTTACCACTGCCAGAAGGACTGCTTATCCAATGAATATAACTACTACAAGGTATCTGATTTTGCATTGGTTCAGCAACAACAGCTTATCTGCACTGGTGGACTGCATATCCCAAGTTTAACAGCTAATATTATTCCTCACTAACAAGTCCGACAGCACTGGTCATGTCCATCAGATCGGACTGCCAGATATTGTGATCTCAGGACTGATGGGCCAGAAGAATTTCTTTTCAGTATGACAAAGAACTTTACATAATCCATTAAAGACCTGATTTCAGAATTGGAAGAATTTGAAATATCAAGTTATCTAGAGTTTACTATTTTGTTTGATGTTTAGAAGCAACATCCAGAAGCTACTGAGGTGTGAGTTATTTGAAATGTCTAAAACAATCACGACTTTAATTCATTCCTGTAAGGAGAACATCTCTGTTCTATCCATTTCAATACTTGTGTTCAGAGGAGCTACATCCATGTCACGAAAGTCAACACTGAACAGTAAGGAATATTAAATGTTGAACACTTCAGACAGTTTGACAAGGCTAGAATTCTTGGTATGAAAGTTGTTTTTAAGCACAGCTGCATGAAAGAGATAGTATACAGATGCCTGTGTGGATCACTCCTAAACAGACAGGTTAATGTGGGGCAGTTATAATGACTCCTATCTCCTTTCTATCTACAGCTTAGGTAATGGTTAGGTCTGCAGTGAGAACAGAGTGCCTCTTGAATTATCGATAAGGGTTAGCTGTTGCCTTTGGAAACAGAAGTAGCCAATAAGAAAAACAATGTTCCAGAATTGACAGTGAGAATATGAAACCTGAATAAAACTATGGTGGGATGTAGAGAGAGTAAGAACTGTGCCATTTTGGCACCTGTTCACCTCCCAGATATGCACAGCAGTCACTTGTGGCCATAGACCAGGATTGTAAGTACTATATTAGTAGAGATAATGGGTACATAAATAGAAACCATGGGTTGATTCTTAGATTCCAGGATTTAGGTTTGAAGAACTGGAAATAAGGAATGATGCATTTTTCTCAGCTGAATGAATCTAGTGGCTATGTCTCACCACAGCATGAATACTGTCACTTTTTAGACTGGAACTCCTGACATGATGGACAGGCCTCCTTAGTTAAAATGTACAGTGAGAGGATTGCTCCCCTGCATTAGTTTTAGAGTTCTGGAAGGAATTATATTCCGTACTATTAGTGAGAGCTGTACAACTTTCCTAAGAGGTATTATAAATGACACGTGAGTCAGAGGGCACCTCCACTTACATTTACCTTGAAGACTCAGTGTTGAACACTCTAAAGCTTGGTGCATTGTAGATGATAATTTGGTGCCCTCAGATGGTTTTCTCTGGAAGAACTGACATGTGAAACGTCTAATTCAGCTGAGATAGAGCAAAATGTGATTGAGTTGTCTGGCAGGTGTAATGAAGTTCCACTGGAGAGAGGAGAATCTCGACATCTGCATCTGTGAACCCTCCATAAGGTTTCCAGAGTACCAGAGATTTAAACTAAGCCTTTTAATACTATAAAGTATTCCAGTTTGGTTTAGAATGAGATTCAGGGTTTTATTCTCTACCATCATTACCACAGAGGCAAGGCAAAGGTAGGTGTAATGGAAAAAGGTTCTAAAACTCTTAAGCCTACGCCATTTGTCTCATCTGGAGCTGGGGGCTCTGCTCTGCATCATTTCCTCTTTCTTGTACTGCTTCCTCAGCTCCTTCCTTGTGCTGCTGCTTCTCCAGCTGCTTTCTGAGCTCACGCTGCTCTCTCATCCTTCTCATGCTTTCTGATCTGTCTGAGCTTTGCCTGGCTGGCCCTTATCTAGGGCTGGGGCAACCCCACCCCAGGTTCACCCCTTCCCGTCATGAGGAAGCACAGGTGTAAAGTTTGCCTGTGCTCCCTGGGCCAACTACACCCCTTCACCAGGTGCTCAATCATCAGCTCAAGCTGTGACCTAACAGTTCCTCTATGGCAGGTAATACCAGCAGGCATGTTTTTAGGCATATAAATTCTTGAAAACTCTGGTCATTTTCTGGACTAAGCTAGGTGTTCCATAAGAAATATGTCACACTATTAGTCATCATGTCATTGTCCTTGTAGACAGAGTTCAGGCACCTTCTGTTCCCTTTTTGATCAGAACTTCACTGTTTCCTTAAACATATTTATAGAATCTAGGTTTTTTGTTGATCTGAAGCATATGCCTTGGTGGAAATCCTCAGCTTCAGACAGCACAGTCTCGCATCCTGTTCAGTAGTTCTGTCAGTTTCAATGACCTGACAGTAAGAGTTCAAACCATTTAGGCACTGAACTCTGCGTCTGGAGAAATTCTAAGCATGAAGAAAGTGACAATTCAAGGATTTCTGCCCATGTCTTACAACACCAGAATGAGAGGATTTGTCCATAAATAGTACCAAGTAAAGGCTTGTAATTCATCTCCAGCCTGTTTTGAGGAATAGATTAAAATGTAATTGGAGATGCCATTAATTGACAAGCCATATTGAATAAGAGCTTGTTAGCACTTATTGTAAATGATTAATGACACAGCTTCTGATGGCTGACATAAGCTTTTGTTTAAAGGACTCCCTTCAAGGGCAATAGACAATTTCTGGTAGAAAGGAAGAGTTTGCACAGGTTTGGGCTGAAGTGCCTTAGCAGGGCAACCTACTTTTTGTAAGGTTTTTGTCCCCATGCATAATTCCCAAGCAATAATTAAAGAGGGAGTCATGAACAATGTAGCTGAAATTAATATAAAGTAGCATGAAGGTTCATCAACAATTTTGCATGTTCTGGATGTTCAAGAACAGTTCAAAATGAAGTGGTATATGAAAGGGTTTGAGAAACCATTTCCTTTCTCTTGTACATTTGGTCCTCTAACAGTATGACAGCAGACCAATTTGTGACATGCTTGGTCAAAATAACATCATTGCTTCTAACAAAAATAATGCTTGAGCCAAAGTCATGGTAGCCTGTTCCTCTTACCTGTACAAACTGCTCCAGGGCTTGCCTGTCCACGCATGTGTAGTTCTGCAGGAACTTGAGCTTCTCCAGCTGGAACTGATCCCAAGAGTGGGTTTCTGCCTGCTTCTCCAGCAGCTGGAACACCATAGCACCCAGGAGGAGGTAAAAGAGATACCCCAGCACCAGCAGCGGAGTCCAGCTGATCCGCCAGTTAGGTACTGTGGGGAAGGGCATGCTGCCAGTCTCCGTTCAGTACTTATTAGGTTACTGTCCCAAGATGTGCACTACCCTGAGCACCCAGAAATCACTCACCAATGCTCCCAGCTACAGTGCTGGAGAATTTTTTAACAGAAACTATAGGTAACTTGCCCATATAAAATGACTCTAATAGGGAAATTTTATCCCTCCACATCTTTTCTCTATTCAGAATAAAGGGAGAATATTTATGACTTAATAGGAACGTGAATCAGTGTTCTCCTCTTAAGAAACAACATTTATGCAAAGGTCCCAATCAAATGATTGAAGCTTGACACAAGACCTCTAAGATAGGTATTGTCTTCCAGGCTGGAAAGCTGAAATAAAACTGGCTTAATGACTTACCCAGGGTCATATGAATGTAGAGCCACGAAGAGACTCTGAAAGTATTGACAAGTAAAGCCTTACTCTAAACACCAGACGTCTGTACAAGAAAACACTATAAGGTCTCTAGTTATGACAGACTCCCCAGAACTAAGACTACTATGAAGCTGAATAAACGGAAAACTCAATAGCTGCCGTCTGTACCATACAAACACTGCTGGTACCAGTGAAAGCAGTGTGATGAAGCTCACAAACATCCTGAATTCAGCCTGGTCACAAGACACAGCTTCTCTTTCTATTTTTTACTCTAAAAAGATTAGTCCCCTCACTGCCTTGCCTGATGGTCCAGAATGCTTTGTCAGATGATGCCACACTTGAACACCCTGTAGTCCATAAGAGCTAGGGAAGGAACCACTCATGCCCGTTGCTTTCAGTCTCTGTATTGCCTTTTTAATCCAAATGTATAAGAGGGGGAAGGGGTTCAGGTTAATCGTTAGCTAAAAAGTATCAGACTCACTCATGGGAGCCTTAATGATTATCACGCACTGAAAATGAGCTGGGCTAGCATATTTTTCTGTAGGAAGACCCTTATAACCAGTCATCCATGCCAGACATCTTCTGAAAGAAAACACATGCACATACATGCACAGTGGAAAGGCCATGTGGCTGGGACTGCAATTCTGTAAAACTCCCTTCCTATTAAATTGTTCTGGATATAGATATCCTTCCTTTGCTTAGTATTCAGAATTGATTTTCACCTACCTTCAAAGAAGACGTAGTGCTCAGAGAAAAAGACTGAAAAAGAATGTCTGCCTTCATATCCATATCTGGGAAATCCCCCGCACCTTCCATTTGAACTGTGTTTCTGGCCAGGCCCCACCCAGAAGAGGATGCCTGATTGGCAACAGAAGGCCGCTTGTCACTCTGGTAAGTGAAAGGTATGGTGGAGAACTCCCAATGGAGTGGTCCTTGGGACCACTCTATTGCTGTGACTAGAGGAAAGAAATAGATAAGTAGAGATGTGCAATACATAGGGACTCAAAGCCTTGGTGCTCTGCATAGCTTTTTTAGCTGAAATGAAATGTGGTAGCTAAAAGCTACAGTGGTGTTGATGCAGAATAACGTTATGAACCAAACTGCTTTGAAGCAACTGAGATGTCTTAATGATGATGGAAGACTTATTAAAGATGGAAGACCTTCTCATAGCCTGCACCGAGGGTGACTGACAATTACTTCAGGAGTATCTAGTAAGAAGTAGATACTGTCTTCCATAATTAAAAGGTACAGCTTCTTCCATTCCTTGAGAAATGTTATGGGTAGAAGAGCCTGGGATGTTGCACGACTGCCTGTAACACTAGCAGGGATCTCTCTTGAAAGATCCAGATATTTCATGTGTTCATAGTAGCACTTTATATGACCAGTCCAAGAGATACTAAAGAATTAAATTATTAATGAACAAATAAAACACTGAATCTTTTTTATGTCCCCTTCTGTTCAGTTCAGTTCAGTTTAACAAGGCATTTTAGCTGCACTTAGAAGTTGGAATTATTGTGTCGTAAGGAAAAAATGCCAACTTAAACTTAGGATCTTATTTTTCTGAAGGCTTTGAAAACCGAATCACTACAATTGCCAGGTTGTGCTTACTTCTATACCTCAGGTATTCTTAGTTAAAGTATTGCAATATTAGCAATGTATCCTATTTGGCTGGCCAAATGAAATGATTTCTAATTACCTTTCAGAGGAGGTGTTATCCTCTTTACTACGACTTTACCTCTTTTTTTTTTGAAAAGCATTAAAAAAAAAAAGGGCAACAAAAATAAATTAGTTGGAAATAAAGAGGTGGAGACAACTTTGAGAGACACATGGAATATATGATGTGTCCTAGGGATGATGTAGAAAGATGTGTTTCTGCAGACAGAGGCAAAAAAAATAAAAAAAATCAATTGTATATGCACAAGAAACTGAAGAGTAAATATGCAGTTAGGGATGAACACTTCGTAGGTGAATGACCTTACAGATAAGTGCAATGGCAAAATCATGAAGCACGTATTTAGGAAAATAAAACTCACATGGTTCCATACAGCTGAACAGAATAGCACGTTCTGTAAATGTGGAAGAAACAGTCTGCAAGCTGCTGATGCTGCCATATTTGCTCCCACAGAAAAGCTAAAGAAAAATGTATCTTTAGATTTCAAGTCATAGAAATCATCAATATTCTGTTTGCAAAGGGTTCTTTTGCCCTAATGTTAAGTCACCACATTGGTAACTCAGTAGCCCAGAAGTTACATCTTGCCACAAGTAAAAGGAAACTCAAATATATACATTCGGAATTCAAGAGAAGACTCATGATTTCTGAGTGAATTCTGAATCTGGAAGAGTGAGCTCAGGATGTCTTACAATACTGGAAATGAAATTTGGCTACCAAATAAAAACCATAATACATATATGATAACAGATCCCTTTTGATGATGGGATGACAAAGCACAGTGTCTTAACTTCTCTTACTGTTCTTTTAAAGTTCTTCTTCTGATTAAAAAAATAAATAAAACCTGAGTTCACAAACTGACTTCATAGAAATAAATAATCCTGAAGGAAAAAACTGCTCCTGAGCATGGCTAAACTTGGAAGCTGACTGTTACTCAAAGGTCCTACTGTTCCAGTGCTCCCTGCCAATGTCAAAACAAGAGTGCATTTAGTCTCAAAGCTAAGGAATGAATTCCCACAAAATGTATTTTGAATCCAGTTCTGAACGTGACCTCCTTGATTATTCCTTTAGTTATCATATCCTTCTCCCTCAATGCTGATGTGGTATATGACTGATCCAATAGGATCCAGCTTTCCCCAGAGATAATCTGAGTGCCCTGGAAAAGACAAATACCAAAATGACACCCTGGCCTATAATCAAGGTCATGAATCACCTTATGTGTAGTACATGTAGCAAATCAAAGGATTCAGGGTTCTCCAAGCACTTCATCTCTTGTTGCAGTCCCTAAGCAATTCTTAAACCTGAGCAGATAGTAAATATCAATAGGCCTAAAATAGCATTCTTCAAAAGCCAGAAAAAGTAGCATTGTGATCAGTAGGAGAATATTTTACATAGACACAAATAAGCTGCTTCTAAAATAAGTAATTCAATGGCTTAAAGATACCTTGGCTGATCCAAACTTCTCAAACTTCTGATGAAGGACGAATTTTATGTTTTTCTGGAAGAAGGTTCTCGGAACAGAACTAGATGACAAGCTGGATGCAAAGTTCCAGGGATTTATTTCTTCCTCGAGGTATGCACTACAGCCTGAACAACTTGTACATGGAAATACTGAATGGTTTTGAGTTTGCCTTGCTCCTTATGACCAAGTTAAGGAAATTATTTAGAACCATGTTAAATATAGATAGTAACTTGGTGCTTTTCTTCAGGCATGACACTGCCATCTGTCAAGTTTCTACTTCTGATTTTGTTCTCACTCCAAATTTAAGCCAGTAACTTTATTTACTACTTTACAGTCACAGAGGTGAAAACAAGGAGCATTTTCAGATAAAGGTTGCCTTATTGGTTAGGTTTCAAAGTAAACGTTAGAGGAAATGAAACAGAAAAAATATTAGGAGAAGATCATTTAACATTGATTTAAACAACAATAAAAATGATTAATATGAAATAATCTAAAAATAGAAGTACAATTGTTCTGGTTATTAAAAATGAACTTTGAAAAGACAAACAGATTCTACGCAGAGCTACCAAAAATGCTACATGTAACAAGGCATTCCCAGATATTCATCTTATTGATATCATTTCACCAGCTGGGTAATTGGTACTGGTAGCACTTACAAGATCTTAACATTCAATTCTGTTGAAGTGCTCTTGGTTTGTATCACAAGGGCTGCTCCAAAAGTAATGCATCCTATTTTATTATGTTGGTCCATGAAATCAGACTTGGATGTTGGTGGTATGGCAGTAGAGATTAAACCTTCCTGCCAATATTCCATTCCATTTTGTTGCTGTGTGACAGGGGCAAGATAGATTTTTAAAACAAGCAACTTTATTCATCTGTGGCCAAACAAATTTTCTTGAAGAGATAAATGCTTTCATGAAGATTAAAGAGCTTAGAGGGAAACCCATTAGCCTTCCAACACCTTTAAGGCAATCAGGGAGATGGAGCCAAGCTTCTCATGGTTTGGCATAACGGGGGAAGAGAAACAATGGCCATTACTTGAAATAATATGAACATAGACTGGATGTAAGGAGGATTTTTTTGGTGATGTGAACTGTCAAGCATTGTGACGGTTTACTTAGAAAGGTTGTGCAGTGTCCATCCATAGAGGCTTTCAAGTCCAGAATGAACAAACCCCTCAACAGATTGATTTGCTCTCCCAGCTGATGATGCTTTGAGCAAGGGGTGAGATTAAAGATCTTGTGAGGTCCTTTCAAACTGAATATTTTTAGGGACCTACAAGACAACCTTTGAAAAGACGTGTGGATTTTCCCACCTGACTAAATCCTCAAACTTTTTTTTTTTTTTCCTCAAAGAAACAGTAAATCTGACTTTCACCTTGTACATCCTACATTCTGCATAAAGCTGCTCAATTTATCTGGTAGCTGGGTGTATTTTTACAGAAAATTGGAAGGTGTAATTTAAGATTTCTTTATTGTTTTCCTCTTAGTTGTTAATTTGATGGACATCTTCTGTAGGTTTGAGCGCATCAACTCACCATGTCTTTCTTAATAATTATGAATCTGCCACAGAATTAGTGTCAGTAACTTGAGGATAGATACGTCCTTGAGGATATGTGACTTCTGCCAGTATATTGGTGTATTTTTATGTCAACAACCAAAACCCTTCCAAATGCGTGACTATACGCTTATTGCTAGCATGAAAAATGGTAGTTTCAATCTGAAAGTATATATATCACAGAGAAATTGACTGTGTGTTGTATTTTTGGAGTTGTTTTAGTGTGAAGAGTAAAAGAAGTTATTGCCTAATCAGATATTATGCAATAATGTAATACTGAGGAAATAGTGAATATATATTATATGTAATATATAACTGCACTTAAATTTTCACATCTCATCTCATTTGTGTTTTACAATTATTCATTCTGTTTTGCTGTAAGCCTATCAAGTGTCGCTGCTTATTCTGAAATCTGGATATATTGGAAAAGTGTATATTTGACATATCATTTAGTGTATTCAAATCAAAAGAATCGATTTTGGAAATCTTGAACTGTAGAATTTCTTTCCAATAAAATTTATTTTCCATATTACAGTACAATATCTATATCTTACTAATCAGATATTATTATTATAACTTCTTGGAGAAAATTAAAAATCAGCAAAAGGTCTCAAATTAATTTTCTAGGATTTTTTCACCCAGACAAATACTTCTTTTTTCAGACATCTCTAGATGCAAACTAGATGTAATTAATGCAAATCCATGCAGATAGAACAGGTCAATTTCAACTGAATTTCTTTGTAAGCTTCCAGTACGCGTATACCATAGGAGAAAAAAAACAATCCATCAGTAGCAATATGTTTTCCCCATATTAAAGATGTAGGAAAGCATTAATATATTAGATAATTTTAACATTTAGAAAACTGACAAGAAATTCCCAATAAATAAACATATCTGGCAAATGCTTAATTGGTTGTTTTAGTTTTGCTTAATTTTAATGCAAGCTGATGATACTGAGCACAAATATTCAAATACAATTTCCTGGATAAATGCATTTTTCTGTCAAATACAAATCACTTCTTTATCAGTTAAATTCGTACATCCAAAGTAGTCATTTCTACTCAGAAGAGACAGGTAAAGAATAAAGGTCTTTAACAACTTCTAAAAGGAAATAGTGGACTGCCACAAGAATTTCATTTGTTCCCCAAGCCTGAAAGGAGATAAAAAACACATTAGGCTATGTTTCAGGATATGTCATTGGTTTTAAAAATAATTTTGCAAGCACAAAAAGAAAGGAAAAATAAGATATTTTAAAACTTTAAAGACAAAAAAAAATAGTCTTCTGCATTTTCATTTTAGGACTGTACAAGGCAACAAAAGTATATGTTTGCAGAGTAATCTTTTGGAAAAAGATTTCCAACTTAGTTGTTACAATGCTTTGACAATCTCAGCAAGCCCCTGCAAATGTACCCGCTTTAATTAATCTCTGGTTAGAAAACAAATGGTAATGACCTACAAACTCTGAGCTAATCTCTGAGATTTTTCATCATCTCCCTTATGTTACTGTTATTAAGGCTATCAAGCATTCACTTGCTTTCCATTTATGGTGCTTTCCATTCCAATGGCTTCTGCACACATTTATCCTTTTTTTTTTCTTCTTTTTTTTCCCAGCTAATGTAAAGTGGGGCCCTCACTTTGCTTCTAAGATAATGATATAACACTTTGAAAGACTCAGGATCAATAAAGGAAAGAGCAAAGGAAAGTGAAATATGTTGAGATTTTTTTAGACCTATCAGACTTTAGTTTGGCTGAACTTGTGCTTCCTCACATCGTTTCCTGCAGAGCAATCTGTGTGTAATAATCATGCAAGAACTACGTACATTTGCATGCTAGTGCAAACATCTCAGTTGAAGAGAATTTGGGAAGGAAACAAAAGAGTTCTGGATTGGGAATCAGCACACAGCTTATGTACAAAGCTCTCTTACAAAACTTAGTGGCTCTGGCAGTCATTTCTCTGTTTTATCTTGTTTGAGATTTTTTGAGAAAAAGTTCCGTGTGAGACTGATAATACTTTTTTTTTTTTTCCCTGAAGTATTCATTCTTCTTCTTCTAGCCTTCCTTTCTACTTATCTGTACTTGATCTTTATAAACAAAACCAAGTCCTTATCGCCATATCACCAAAAAACTTCCTTCTAGTTCTCATTTGCTTTGGATGTAACTATCATTGGAAATTCCTTATAGTCAATGATACACAATCCTACAGCAGTTACTGTGCTTCTCTTCTTTTAGTCCACAAACAAATCAAAGAAGATTAAAGTGATGAAGGACAGAAAACAAAGCTGAAGCAAATAAGCACTGTTTGAGACAAGCTCAGAAGCTTGCATGAGATTACGTGAGAAATCTTGTAATGAAATACAATGCACGTGAGATCTTTAGTCCCTAGCATTTCACAGAAGATCAGAGGAGAAAGTGGTGGGTTGTCTGAAACCTAGGGGATTCTACCCAGTTTTGTTTTGTACTGTGCTTCTTGTGTTATCCTGTGCTCACAGGAAAGGAGAACACACCACTGTCAGAGAAACAGGAATAGTGCAAGTTGTCTCTCGCCCCATTTTCTTCTCCCAGTTAGAAAAGCTACAGCAGCAGTCCACAAATGTCCTCAGGTACCACCATCATGCTAAAGAGCAAAGTCCCAGTCCCTTCATCTTGCTAACTCAGAACAAATAAACTTTTTGGTCAATGGTTCCTGCTGTCAGGGGCTCCATCCTTCAGGTCTGGGTGGTTTTCCCTCTACTTACAAGCAGTCAAGGAAAAGAAGCCTTCTTTTATCTGCCAGGTTGACTCCAAATCGTTTTTAGAACTCGCTGCTGAGCTGTCCCCTATCTGTAACACATCAGGTCCCTATGTGCTTGCAGTATGTAGATCATACTTACGAAGCTTCTTTACTCATTTCCACTTGCTTAATGACTAGTTGAGCCACCCAGTTCTGCACTGCCAGGATGATCAGAATAAGCACTGTGCAAATGCTACTCTACTCATTGTCAGCTCCTTACGGCAGGATGGAGCCCATCTTGTCTTACTGAACTTCAGTAGGACTTTAAAAGTTTTGACTGTCCTCTGTGCTGCAAGAATACTTTTCATAACTTTAAGCCTGATACTTGTCAATATTGATGATGCCTTGTCCCTTCTGAAACTGTTGTATGACTCTAAGTAAGACTGGCTGAAAAGCAAGCAGGATGGAAAAGGCATTTGAGAGATATGTTCCTGATATGGTATGATTAGGAGATAGATGATCACAGAACAACATATGCTTGATAGATTACTGTACACAAAATGGATCACATCTGGACACTCTAAAGGCCTGAAATGTTTGTTGTAAGACACTTATCTCCAACCTTCTTATGGTGAGCTGCCTACGAATTCAACTTAATTTCATTTGCAGAAGAAACTGGACAACAGCTTTTCTAAATAAAGACAAAAGGGAACCCAAAGCCTAAGTGTGTTAAGTGTTTGCTTTGGATGAGTGTAAGGGGGCTGTTTTTTCAGCCACTGTATGTTTACCTGACAGTTTTCTGATAAGCAGTGTGATAACAAAACCCCACTTTGTGACAGTGCTAACACCATCTGCCAGGTGCTGATAGCTTGCTGAATAATGCTGTCATCAGCGCTCAAGTGCTGATGGAAAGTTATTGCTTCAGTAACCACTATTGCTTTCATCTTCTGTCTAATTGCTTGCTGCCACTAAAAACTATTATTCAAAAAAAATGAAAATAAAAAAAGAAGAAAGAAAGAAAAAACCCCTCATATAGCTTTTTTCTTTATCACGATGAATTTCTTCTAATCTACCTTGCAGTGCCACTGTTGTGTGTTTAGCGCTTCCTGCTTCCTGCCAAATTTACTTATCTACGCTGTAGAATGAACTAACTTTATTGCCTACCTATGATTGCTCTCAGGAACTGATTTGGTGACAAATACCCATACAAAGTTTTATTAGACCTTCATATAATGAATGACCCATTAAAGGCATGCTCTGTTAGACACAGCAGGCCAGTCTGCTTGATGAGGTAGGATGCAATGTAATCATTTGCACAATCTATATTTGGTGTTAATTATTGCAGTTAAATTTGTACCAGCTGAAAACCAGGCCAGATAGTAAACAAAGATTTGGGAGTATTTAAATTATTGGGAAACCACATTCAAATGAATTTTTAAAGTGTAAATTAATACACCGTGCCAGCTGCACAAACATGCATGATGGTGGCTGGGAAAAAAGACAGCCTTCATAGTTTTATATTGGAGCATTAAGCTACTAAAATAAATACATGTGAAGAACCTCAAGTGTTTAGAACGGCTGAGAACATAATGTAATATAACTTAAGCCAGAGTCAGTTCTCTCCTGTGTCACTATAAATGTGGACTAAAGTGATTTTGGCTTTAAAATACTGGAGATTTTGGTTTGGCCTCCTGTTTTTTTGGCAGGATTTACCTTTCTTTTGCAGAATGTTCTGTCTTGCTTTAATGAAAGCTAGGATGTCAGCATCAGTCTGGCTGTCTCCAGTCAGAGGAATAGATGTACTTGTACTTGGTGGGGTCCTGAAAAAAGAAAGCACATTTAAGGACCCAACTGAATAAGGTTATTTTTCTACTGCTTATCTCCTCTCTTCTTCAAATGGAGGGCTTCGTTCTCGAAGTGTATTGTTAGAAATTGCACTGTTCAGTGCAGAATCAAGCTCAGGCCATCCTGACGTAGATTCCTAGGATTAGCCAAGAGCTTTTCAGTGTGGTAGAGCTATATGCTGACTAGTTATAAAACCTCTCACAAAGGGTTAAAAATATTTTCCTGCTGAGTCAAAAGATTACCACCAAGTAGAAAAGCCTTGTATAGTGACTGTACAAGAGAAATTACGGATTTGACCATGCCATGTGTTTGTTTGCTTCAGGAAAAAATGCAGTTATTTATCTGAACAGATCATTAGTATTTTTGCCTACTGTAATGGAATTAAGTTTTCATTTGTACATAGAAGAAAATGATCACGTGTGTTCATGAAATATGCTGACAGAGGCAAGCCTTTTGTGCTGGTGAGTTTCCAGTCCAGACTTTTATCTCTGCAGTTAAATCCTTAACTTACATCTGGTAGACCCTCTGGTAGTATATGATGTAGTACAAGAAAGCGATTCTAACCAGCTAAAGATTTGGCTCTGTGTCTTTAGCCTTGTGTAAAGATTAAGCATTAATGTAAAAATCAGAAATAGAGTGATAAAAATTACAGCATGGAAGCACAAGTGGAACCAAAGGGAGAAATATATTTTCACATATCCTATCTTTATAATTATAGTTATTTCTGCTGTTCATTACCATCTATTGTAGTAAAAAGTAATTGTGCCTAGCATAAAACAAATCTGACATCCTTGTCTTTGTGCTACTAATTAAGTCCTCTGTTGCTAAATTTGTGAAGCAAAATGGAAAAAAATCTAGAAATAATATATGAGCTCAATGAAGTATCTCTTATGTAGCTTACAAGGACAACTCAAAATACCATCAAAAGATTATTCTCTTATTGATTTTCCTGTGATTATCAGTAATACAAAAATAAAAAATACACCATATATTTAAGAAGATACTGTCTAAATTCTATTTTAACTTCTTTTCTTCTGTTTCTCTTAAACACATGCAATTTTAAAACATTATTTTTGGTGATGAAATCTTCCATATTTTTTGCTATTCTAGAAATGTTTTATTTTAGAAAATGAAAGAAAAAAACAGTTATTGTTTGTTCCTACTTCTGAAGTTAGAAATATAGTAACTTAACCATATTTTCCTAAGAGCCTTAATAGCTAGAACTCTTGAGCACAATAAGAATGTAGCTTCTGGAAGCACACTGACTTGGCATGATGTCTTGGTGGGAGAAAAGAACAAGGAAATGAGCACATCAGAAAAAAACTGAAAAGTGTCAAAAAAACAACAACAACAAAAAAAAAACTGAGTAGTTTCTGCTAACCTGCTAAGCCTATTTTCACAAGGCAGTGCCTCTTTTGAAAAAACATGACATAATATTTGCCAAGCCTGACAAACTGAGGCTGCTGCTGTCGTTTTATTTTATTAGAATAATTTTTAGGAGGGAAACTCAAAATATTTTAAGGAGTCACAAGAAACCTTATCTAAAATTTTACATCAATGTCACGAGGACAAAAACACAAAAATAAAAAATCTCAACACAGACCTTACATTCTGTGATAGTTTGATACTCTGATCTCTCTTTCTTTCAAACATTTTTATTTCTGCTTTCAGAGTCCCTCTCTCTTGCAGAACAAGAAACAGGACTCATGAATTCATGGGGAAGAAAGCCTCAGCCCAAAAAGGAGCCACGTCTTTCCTACTGACAATGCAAAACTCATGCAAAGCTTGTGTTGTTGTTTTGGACGTTTGAGAAAACCTGCTATTTCTTTCTTTTTCTTTTCTCTCTCTCTCTCTTTTTTTTTTTTTTAGAAACTGTTTTTGAAGAGACTGAGAGAGGGTTATCTAGATGTTATATTATTGGTTTGTGTTTTCCTCTGATTAGCCTAGGTAGGCTTCTTACGTTATTTTAGAAGTCGGGTTATTAAAAATGATTGAATTGTTTTTCCTAGATGTATCTTCATTGAAGTTGGCTCTTGTGGTCTCTGAAAAACTGGAATGGGAGTAGAGTGAAGGCAAGAATATAATCCTCGTAGAGGGAATATTAGTACATGCTAAGTAAGTACAAAGAGTTGATTTTTTTAAATATAGTATATATAAAGCACTTGTTTACTGGAAGAAAGACTGTTTCAGTTGAATCCATGTGATGATTAGGTTTATGTAGAGAATGTGGCAACTAATGAATGAACATAAGCTCATAAAGATTATGCTCTTAGTCCTTGCGTTCTAAGCAGGGCTTGTAGTATCTCATGCACAGTTTCTAAAGACATTTAGTTCCCAAACTGACAATTAGCCAAGCGAGGCCTTAAGCAAGTTTTCCATTCTTTCTTTGTTCAGGCAAAATTATTACTGAAATCAGTTGGAGATTGGATAAAGCTCAGTGAGGACTTTGGGATGTGACTTGTTGATGAGAGCCAAATATATTGCAAATGGCTGTTGTGCATTCCTGTCCCAGTAGATATAATTTTTAAGGAATCTCTCAATGAAGAAGGCAGATTTTTGAACTGGGGTGTCTAGGCACACTCCTCTCTCTCAGAGGTTTTGTGTATGCTGTTGCATCTGGTCCCATTCTTTTGATTAGAGTGAAGCACAGAATTACTCAGTTTTAGATTTTTCCACTAGATGGCAGAATTGGCAAGTCCTTGCTTTTCCAACTCTGCAACAGTTTGTTCATTGTTGGCAGATAATATGATATTTCTGGCAGAGAACTTGAAAAAGGAAAGAAATTTATTACTAAAATTTTAGTGTATTACACTGTGCCAGGTTTAGTTTTGCAAAAGATATTGTGCCCAAGAGTATAAGTCATTTTCGAATGAACAGCTCCAGGTTTACTGAATGTTTCTCTTTAACTTCTCAAGTAGCATACCATTCACACCTGCCTAAGTAGATTAAAATAACATCAAGACTCAGTCTAATTCAACTAAAGCAGTATCATACTTAATGTTAGCAATACTCCATACTTTATTATACCTACATATTACAAGAGCTAGAAAGGATGTGTGATGTTACTACCTAGCATGTAGTTTAACAATATCTGGGAACTGCAGATCGTAGTTCTGTTTTAGGACTTCCCAAAAAAGGTTCAATTGATCTGGCAATTCTTGAAAATGAAATGACCTGGGGCTTTAAACTCTACTTTCTAAAAGGACTCTGTGTCTGTGCCCTGAGATATTAAGGTATCCAAGTCATATAACCATGGTTTAATAAATCACAACACATCAACTGAATCACAGCAGCCATCCACGATTGAGTTCTAAACCTGCAACAAATGTAAGGTGCTGTGACTTAATGTGATCGTTTTTCATTGCCATAAGCTTCCATGCTTTTTATTTGCCATGAGTAGAATGTGTAAGTTTATAAATACTGTGAGTCGGCTGATGTAAGTAATTTTTATGCTGCTGAATTTCAGTGAAAAATAATCTCCAGAATTGTTAAATCCACTTTTTAAAGGGGACATAGATCCAGATCCATTAAAAAAAAACCCCACATAGTACCACCCCCTGCCTCTAAAATACTAGACACTATAGGTGTGACAAGGTTCGACTCTGAAGGATCTCACTTTCAAGTGGACTCCTGGATTCAGGACAACAGAGCAAAACTTGCCTTAAAGTGATCTGGGAGAACTGGGACCCTCAGGAAGGTGATATTTAAAACAAGCAAACAAACTTAGATTGAGTGAGGTGATGCTGCAAACCAGGAAATTATTACTATGCTCAGTAATAAACTGGGCTTTAAACCGATACTCTGTCTTTGGGGCATTACAGTGAGACATTTGTCTGTAGGATCCAAACCCTTCTGCAAGTTAAGGAAGTTTGTAATGACTTGAGGTGTTACTTCCATATAAAAGGTTAACAATTAGAGTACTAATCTAACAAATGAGTTCTACATCTTGGTAGAACTCAAAGCCTTGTTTTACATATCTCAGAAATCCCTCTAATCCCTAGATTAGCGGGATGGTCTGTATGGGGATAATCTGCATCCTTCATGCTGAAGCTATGGTAATTTTTCCATAGCATTGCAAGATACGTTGAATCAAAAGGGGATGAAAGAATGTGATTTTCTTGTGCAGTGGTTTGTATTCTCAGATTCTTTAACATTTAGGGTGTCCAACTTTCTCTCAGTCTGTTCTCAGAAGCCAGGACTCTGCTGTTTAATCTGAGCGTTAGATGCTTTTCCGGTGATGGGAAAAGGGGAAATTTTGCTAATAACTGCTTCAAATTTAATAGAAAGCTGTTATGGCAGGATGGGATGGGGGCAATGATCCTCCACTCTGTGTGTTAGGCCTGAAGGACTGGGCATCTCAGGAGATTTAAGTGTTGATATCCTTGCATGAAAACTACTTTTCTAGCTGCTCAATCTGAGAAACTTTATCATTGGCAAAGAGGTGAAACTGAAGATGCTAAGGAAACCTACAAGTAAGGCATTTGGTGACTCGATTTTTAAAAGCAGTCAGTACTTCTTGAGTCTAGGTGCTTAACAAAGCCAGATAAAACCATAGGTGACCTGATTTAGTGTGATGATAGACTTCCAAGCAAGAGTTTACTCTAGATATCTCCAGAGGTGCCTTGCAATCAACAATTCACAGTTTTGGATTTAGATGGACATATGAGCTGTAGAAGTCCAGTCTCTCTATCCGGGCTCCTAAGTTCCAAGACTATTCAGGTTCTTTAGACAATGTATAATTCCAATTTTCATTCTGAATCTATCTGATTTTTTTCTTGAGTTTAATTCAAGAAAGCTCAATTCCCTATTTCCTGACAGTTTCTGTAAAAGTCCTGCTTTTTCTGGAGATTACAACTTCAGATTTCTCAACTCTTTTTAAAATTTAGTAGCTGGAGTTTTAGCCAGGGGGTGACTTGCTTTTTCTTTTTGAGTCATCTGTTGTGGGGTATATGTCTGGGTCAGGCATGGGGCAGCAGCTAGAGAAATGAACAGTGTTGTTGCAGTGTCTCCCTTTCTGTGGGAATCCAAGAGCTGATCAAGTATATCTAGCACTCAAAGTGAAGAAGCTGGAAAGATGATAAGTGTCATTGTATGAATGCTTGATTTGCCAGGGCATCACTGAAAAATAGGTGGAGAACGAGTGTAACATTCAAAGGTGTGCAACCTTTGCATTGTTAAAAACAAATCAGCTGCAGTTCTCCAGACATCTGAACCTTAGAAGTGAATGGAACAGATGTTCTGTTTAAAGGCAGACAAAATATATTCAGCAAGATTCAAGCTGCTTAAAATCTGAGCATTTTTGTATTGAGTTACAAAACCAAATTTGGCTTCACTTGCAAATTCTTAGATAAATTGTTCAAGTTAAATTGTTACAAACATGTGAAAACCTTTGAAATATCATTAATCAAAAATGTTATTCTCAGATTATATTTTATCATCATGTAACGCTGCAGAAAATTGGCAGGAATGAAAAACATTCAAAATAGAAAGCACTGCAAAAAAATGTAAATGTTTCACTTGTTTCACATAGTCCTAATATGGGGAGTAAATTTTGCAGTCCAAGACAATCGATACTAAAACAATTGATGCTAAAAGTCATCAAAGAATGTGAAGAGTTGTCTGAAAATCTCTTCAAAGGAATCTAGAGCGACAGAAAGATTTTGAAAAAGAAAATGGAGAGACTCAGAGTCTGAGATTGAGCATGCTGTGGGGTTTGCTGGAACAGGACAAATGAGATCCAGTGAGAGAGAATGGCTGAGATTGAGAAAGAAATAAGTGAACTGAAAAGGAATAGATTTCTTCTGAGAAAAGGAAAAGATCCAAAACTTTTAGATTTGAGCATCCAACATTTGCTTGGTTCAATGGAAATACAAGAACAGTTCAACATCAGTGAAATTAAACATTCAGTGAGAGAAGTAACTTGAACAGACAAGGACACGATGAGCATATTAAATGAAAGCCAACATGTGAGAAGAATGCTTGAGGATGAACGAAGACTTTTTCAGATTTCTGAATTAGAAACAAAGAGCCTTTTTTTTTTTTTTCTTGGGACTATGTAACAGAGAAGAGAAATTGTAGCCTGGACTCATCCTACACAACCATGGGAACTGGTAAATAAAGTTCCTGCATCAACTGAAAAAAATAATAAGAAATAATTGGAAAATAAATATTTTACTGTTTTAAATTCTTAAAGACTGTGAAATTGGAAACTTTAAAATGTTACTGCCTCAAGTAGGGGGAGAAGTAAAATTTTGTGCATAGTGGGATGTTAAGTCTGCAACTCTGCCTCACAAAAAGGAGAAATAGTGTACCTAATTCCATATATATCACATTGGAAATGTACCTGTGTAAAATATGTTTAAACAGCTAATATAAGAACAACTCTCTGGAACTGTACGAAGGAAAGAGCAGTCAGCTTTGAAGCACCATTGCAAGAATACCGACAGAAAAGTTATTAGATATGGGAAAACAAAACGATATACTTCTGATTCCTTCTACAATTTAAGTTTGAGAAGCTGGATGCTCTAGGTATGTGATATCTATGTAAGGATCAGTCAGGCAGTCTCGGTCAACATGCCCATTACTTAAACATGGAGGAACTGTATGTTATAAAGAACATACTAGTCTTAACAAAAAACAATGTGGGGCAGTACATGACTCCAAAATAAACTCAGCAGTTTAAAGCAATCAAATAACTTCTCACGTTCTACTCCAAATACTAATTACCCTTATCTGAGACCTGTCCTTTGGTAATAAACTCACACAATAAAGGAGGCATTTGATGAAAAATTTTAAAAGAAAATTATAAAGGAACCAATTACACAATTTTGCTTCTGAGATGGAGCAGGGTTGTAGGAAGGGGATACAACCACTTGTGGAGGGCAGTCTCCCATTGTACTGAAAAGCTTGTGGGGCATTATCATATGCTCTTTTTAGTTCTAGTTTAAACTGAAGAAGACATTGCTGTCAGTACACCAACTGGAAGTTGTTGTTCACAAGAACAATGGGGCAAAGAGGTTGTGCAAGAGGTCCTTAGCTTAATTCAGTACAAAGTTAAAGAAAATAGTTCAAATGACAGTCATGGATTGTTTGAGATAATTTGGCCGACTTTGCACTGAGCTAGACTGAAAATGCTCTCACATTCTGTTCCATCAGTTTTTCTGTGGGACTAGTAACATTCAGCCTAAAATCAGGAATGAACATCTCAAATTAGGTCTTAAATCATGTCAACTATTTCCAAAACAAATAGTGCCTAAGTCTTTAGAGAACATGGGATAAGAACTGGAGCAAAGTAGAGAAGACTAGAGTTCGTTTTCATCAGTTTGACTCATCTGAAAATGTCTTCTCAGACACCTTTAGAGGATCATGGGTTTCATTCCCTCTCTGTACTGATTGTAGGAAATTTACTATAGATACACATGAGCTTAGAATAAAAAATTAGAATGTCTTTTCTAAGTTTTAAGCAAAAAAAAAAATTAACTGTATAATACGGAGGGAGAGAAAGGCAGAAAAGGAGAAGGATGGCAAGAGAACACCTCCATTTATTGTCAACAAATATAGAAACTTGCACATTCTGGTGTGCATTTTCCTGAGCTCTGTGTAACCTGAAGGCTATGAGAGATCTGCTATTTCAAATCTGATTTAGATGTTTTGAAATTAGAAGTAACTGGTGATAAAACAACTCAGATCACTACATCTTTGTAGTGTAGAGGGTGCACCAGTGCTCTACAATATCGCATAAATATAATTGTGGAACAATTTGCTGCGTAAATGTAGCACCAGGACATTTTTTCAACAGGAAATCTAGGCTATACATTAAATAATTTTAAAATCTTTTTTGATTTGTAGCCTCCTGAATACATTCCAAAGGAGACATAGTACCCTTGAATAGCAAAATTGACTGATAACAGGCTTATTTTTCTTAGCTATCTGTCACAGGATCCCTAGTGATAGGTTTCCGGGATCCCAAGACCAGCAAGTCAAAAGGACTGAGTTACAATAAGATATCTTCAATAGGACTGCAAAACAACTGAATGATATAAATTTGTTTTCTGCACAGTGAATTTTCCTTGTAACTAGAAATGCAGTTTTTGAGTATGATATTTACCAAACATTCTGGTGTACTGTAGTTCTAATAAAATTGCATTTTCTTACAAGTAAGTAAGGAAGAGAAGAATCATCAATTTACCTGTTAGTTGACAGATGCTGTGAAGATGTGATGAACTGGGGATAAACTGTCGTGGTATTTGGTGAGCTAACCAACTCTGGCTTTCCCTGCTGGGCCTAGATTAAAAAACAAAATTATGTAGTAGGATAGGATTTTTTTTAAGAGCACTTAATATTGGCCTACAGGTCTCAGCAATAACAAGGTAAGTCAATGACTCATTCAAAAAAACAGAGTCTGAATCACACAGTGTTTTCTTCACTTGGACAAACACTTCTGAACAAAGAGAAAAGTGTTTAGGATTGGTTAAAGTATTTTTAAGCTCAGGTTACAGGATTTAAATATGTAACAGCACATATTCACTATTTGAGTTTCTTAGGGAGATCAGATGTATAGCTAGGTCAAGATCCAAGATAACAATCCCATTTTTTCCCCTCAATTTTTAAATCTTCAACTGATTAATCATGACAGACTGAATCCTGGACCTCTCCTGTTAAGGGACAGTGAAAAATGTGCTCAAAGTTTTTAGACAGGAAGGTAACTAAAACATCCTCTTTGCCTTAGGTAATGGATTTTAATTTGAAAAGTATTCTGTAATGGTAACTTGAATTAAGCTAATTGGGTGGTATTTTATGGATATCTAAATTCCTCATATTATGTTTGGTATTTATTTTAGACTATTTTCTTAAAAATACAGTTTAAATTTATATTCATAGGAATTAAACAAAATACTGATTAAACTCTTCTTTTTTATAACATTTTTTCGCCAGTTTTTCCTCGTAATAATAAATGATATGGACAGACTGCATTTAGCAATCTTTTCCTCTAGGCTGATGCGCATCTCATGGCAGTGCTGGGCTGTGAGATGCCATGTCACTGCTTGGAAGTCATAAAAAATGTGTCAAAAGGGGAGCTCATGAGAAAACTATGCTGTTATTTCAGTTGTTCCCCTTTCAGACCCTCTTGTACTGTGCCCTGCGCATGTGAAATTGTGCGACTGTCTCACTCTGTTATGAAATTCACACATGCTGCTTATAATGGCATCTCTTTAGCTCATTTTTACAGAAGTGATTAAATTGTACCATTTTGTTTCCATTGGGTTCTTAAACAGGCAGTAATGGTAGTGCTTGGACTCAGAGAGCAAGGTGACACATGCTGAGAGTCAGTGACCCTCTGGGAGCTTAAGAAAGCTGAAAGGTTACAGAAGACTTCAAAACATTGCTAAAAAAAATTACATTTGTTGGGTTTGGGGCTATGACTGCCATTTTTCTAATATACATGTTATAAACCTGGTGAAATCATAGTTTAGCTAGTAGTGAGAAAGATTCTTTTTTTCAAATCTCTCTATTCATTTTATGTTCCTTCAGAGTCTTTGGAATTCTGGGGACCATTCTTGACTTTCCCTCAAGTTGTGTGGATGTCAAAACAGAAAATAAAGCTGAAAGTAAGGATTTTGCTTTGTTTGTATTAGCTTCATACAAGCATAATTCACATTAGCTTTGTCTGATTTAAACTGGAATGAGCAGAGGTGAATCAGGCTCCAAATCCCATCCTTCATATTCTTTTCTGTTTAGTCAATTAATTACTTAAAGTAATGATTGAAGATGTTATATTTATGTGAAAATGGAATACATAGTAATTTTATACCTGTAGATTTGTTGCCTCTTCAGACCACCAGACTTCAAAATCTTTTTGCAGTTTCACGTTGGCTTTTTCCACGAGAAGCTGCAAGTGCTCAATCTCTACTTTCAGTCCTTTCAGGTGATTGAACATTATTTTATAACTAATATGAGAAGAAGAAAGGTTCTTAAAGATCTTCCAACACATCTCTGAATAAAGTTTAATCCTACCGAGAGTACTTACAGATTTAAAAAACAAAAGAATGTAGGGGATGGACAAGTGTTAGAAAGAGACATCACATTTTATGACAGCTTCACTAGATGGTACGTGCAAGAAATTTGTCTTGGAAAACTTATATTTCACTGAAAATTTAGTGAAATTCAATTGCAACCAATATTGATTTAAATACAGGTTCATATAGGTCAAAATATGTGTTGATTCCTCTTCCAAATGAAAGCTAATGTATAGTCAGAGATTACAGTAGTATGAAACAGTCAGACGTTTCCTCATAGGTTACAGATAACACAAATGCTAGCAAATTACAAAGAGCTGATATCCTTGCATCTATTTTCTTTTATCCTCCTGGCTAATGCTAAATTAGAGCAAACAGAAGGATTAGTTAACCAATACATATTCTGCATATTATTTATACTTAGTCAGTTCTGCAAAGCCTAAAGGTTTTCCTTAGGTCAAGTAAGGCAGGACATTCATGAATCAACAAAGAAGGTTCACAGTACATTTAGATTCAAAGAGTAAATTTCTAACATTAATCCTCAAGGGAGATATTAAATTATTTTTATTCATTCTTGACCATTAGCCCTAGCATGAAGTTTCTTCATTCACATACTGTGGCATCTTACAGCATATATACAACCAACAGGATATATACAAATTTAAAAACTGTCAGTAAACCACAAGGCTGACATTTTTTAAAATGTCAAGGAAAACCCTGAGGTTAACTGTGTGTAGAATTGTAATTGTAATATAATATAATTTATCTTCTGAAGCATGATTTGAAGCAGAAATAATACCTTTTTTTCTCTTCTTCAATTTGAGTTCGAAGTTTCTCTTCTACTGGATCAAGAGTATTTAACTCTTCAGAAGGATTGGAAACAGCTATAGGAGAAATGATCAGATGTAAGAAATGACCATATGATTTCTAAGCAAGTGACTTTTAATTAGAGTACAAGCTGTTGTTAAGAGGTAGCTAATGAAATGGAGGTCCATAGCAGTTTTTCTTTTCTGGAAATGTTTTTTCAAATTCTTTATTTAGGCCTTACTTAATATATGAGAGACCTGATAACTTCAGTGACTTAAATTAAGTTGTTTTGAATTTTTTGGAATATTCATCTGGTATGAATAAAAGCAATTTTGCAATTTTGCCAGTCCATCTAAAAAGTTTGTCTTTAAAATAAAGCCCTACTAAATGCTTTCAACCTCACAGTTTGGGCTACAAAGACAAGAAAGAAGATTGAACAGTAACTGTGCTGGTGCTTGGAAATAGAGTATCAGAAGAGAGAGTAAAAGACAAAACACAGAAAGTAACTTTGGTCACCAGTAAATTCACTGAAACTGTGAGAAATTTTTCAGTGTAGATGAGAACTGTGAAAATACTCCAAGAGAGTTTAGCCCAAGTTAACCTGAGAAAGCAGCTCAGGATTTCTCTGTTCTAAACCAGAGTTAGTCAGCATGCAATACATGATGTGCTGCTTCTGAGAAACAGCAAAACAGGTTTTCCATCATGGGTCGTATGAACTGGGTTCATTTCAGCAGTGGAAAGAAATGTATAGTTACCTATTAGTGTTACAACAGTTTCTATTTCTAGAATTAATGAGGATAGTTTAAGGTTCCCAACAAAACACGTTTAACCTTTATAACTGAAGAAAAATGAAAGAAACAAAAGATTTGCTGTACAATACATGCAAGTTTCCATCCAAATTGCTACTTCTGCCAAGAAAATAAATTCTACATCAACCTGTCATTAGGCCTAAGGAGTGCAGCCTTTCTTTGAGGAATGGAATCCGTCTGGAACAAGAGGGCAGCAGTGACCCTTCTCTGCCTGTCAGCACGCCAGCTACAACCATTAATCTTTTGTTGTAGCACCCTGTAGCCTAGCACAAATGAAACTGAAAGGCGTTTTATTTCATTTAGAGTACTTAGGTCATGCATGTTCATACAGACAGCCAAGACAGACAAAACCCATGCACACTTCTCATTTCATACGTCTAAAGGCTTTGTTAGAAGCGCAGGTTATAAAAGAAGGATAGGGGGATGACTTTCATGGTGGAGAGGGTACCCTCAAAAGATTTTAAAATAAACTACTAGGAATATCAAAATGAGAATGCAAACCAAGAGGGTACAAACAATGTGGCAGAGGAGATGCTAGAACAGTGGCATTATACATCTTACAATAAAATCGAACACAATAGATAATGAGAAGGCCTTAATAATCATGCCAGAATCTGCAAGGAAAGCAGCAGATCTATCAGTGATTTCGGGGGATTGGTAGTTTCTGATTTGTCAGATTTCCTCCTCTGGAAGGAGGCATAATGTGGCGAAGCGCAGAGCTACACAGGATGCTCAAGAGTAGACAATCTCTGAAGAGTTCCTGAGGGCTAACATTTGTTTGGTCCTTCATGAACATGCAGCATCCAGGCTTGAGAGAAATGGAAAAAAAATGTTTTAGGGAGTTACTGCCTCCCAGGTGAACCATGCTCACAAATCATGTGATCATCTTTAATGCATCCCAGCGCAAAGCCAGTGAGGCTGAGCTTGAGCTGTTCCAAGCAGCAGCTGAAATGCACTCTCCTAAGCATGCCTGTCCACAAAGGGTGGCAGCTCTAGCCCCTTAGAATGAAGAGAAATATAGTGGAAGACAGAAACAACTTACAATGTTAATTCTGTTTCTGAAGGGAGAACTTCCTTACATGAAAACATCAGCAAGTTCTGCCAGTCATTACAGAGAGATACAGGACCATAACATTGTGACTTTTCTTCACTGAATTACTTGGACATCTTGTACTTGGAAAGAAATGTTTGCAGTAGCTCTCAAATGGCAGCCGTAGGCAGAATTTGGTCACATATATAAAAACACCAACAAAAATGTTTTGCTGCTGCTGATTACACACTGTAGAAGAGATTCTTTTGTGGTAAATAACCTCCAGAAATAATAATAAAGACTTTAATAAACATACAAAGTACCTCTATGATGCAAAAGGCCTCAGCATTCTCAGTCCTAAATACAGCTGTGCATGTTCCCTCTAGGAATATGCTGGTGATGAAAACAAGAAACACAACTGTGGAAAAGGTGAGCTGCACAAAGTTTTGTGTACATACACAATGGAAATAGATGTGTACACTGCAAGCTGATGCAACCCCAGCAGCAAAAGAAAGCACTGAATATTTCATTAAGTAAATTTTTAAAACTTAGGCATCCATCAATGCATTCCAGTCACGAGTGCAGAAGAGTTCTGATCATGGCATCAGGTGAAACCCTGTGGTAAGTCAAGTCCCTGGACTTGCCTACTCGGGTGCTGCTTTGTAAGACTATTGCAGTCTCCATTTCAGCTTTTGGTCATGTCTGCTTATTACAGCAACACACCTGAGAACTGAACAGCATTCTGCTCTACAGACTAGACCTTTTTGAAACTGCCAAATGGTTTGTATCTGAAGATGTAACAAAAGCAGCTGACCTAAAGGGTCAGGGTATCAGAGTACAACTGATATCAGCTGCCTGCTTAGAGAGGAAGGTGAGCCTGGCATGAGTTGACAATTCATTACATAATGTTTTTTTTTTCATAAAGAAGATTGTAAGAGGCATTTTAAGTTATAATGATTTTACTTTAATGAAAGAGCCAGTCTTGGAGCAAAGGAAGTTGTGAATTTTGCACTTTCCACATGACCAAATCACATAGTACCAGAAAGAAATGATAGCACCTGTTAACCATCCCAGTGTTTCAAAGCACTATGGAAAGCATGGATGAAAAACACTATTTCCAGCATGCGATACCAAGTGTAATCACCATAGTTCACTGCAAGCAGGCAACAACTTGAAATACTCTGACAGATTCTTGTCTACAGTCACAAAATTTTGCAAGAAACTCTCCATGACCCTGAACTTTATACTCTCTGGGGCACTTATATATTTCCCAACTTGAGTATATCCTGGAAGTCAAACTCCTAGGGATTTATTGTCCTTGTGCCTCAAATAACATTGTGCCCTGCCCTCCAGCTGTACTTCTGTAGTCAAAGATTTTCATTTTTTCACTGCATAGTCTTGTGTTTATCTCCTTAAATTTATAGTCACTTGAAGTAACCAAATTTAGAATTGACTTAACTATCAAGTTAGTATTTTTACTGCTTTATTCGTCAGCTTTGCAGCTTTAGGCAAGCTCAGGCTTTAGTGCTTTCAAACTGCAACATATGTTGTTATTTTGACTTTTTAAGAAGAGCTACCTTTCAGCTGTTATTCAGGATCATCTTGCAAGGAATTCTCATGTTCTTTTTTGTTATTCTTCCTCTAGGCCATGTCAACTTGTCTTTGTCACCAGTCACTATGTTGTGTACCTTATACAAAGAAAATACGGGTATTCACAGTGAAACTCATGAAAATACCCTTAAGCCTGGAATAGTTTATGTTGTGGGTTTTACAGCACTTTACCCTTAATCCTAATGTAAGAGACATTTAGAAATTTCAGACAGGTGGTTCTAAGTAGTAGAGAGCATCCAAAGGATGGCTACAAAGATGGTGAAGGATCTGGAGGGTGAGGCACACAGGGATCAGCTGAGGTCCCTTGGTTTGTTCAGCCCAGAGCAGAGGAGGCTGAGGGGAGGCCTCATGGTGGCCTACAGCTTCCTCACAATGGGAGCAGAAGGGCAGTGCTGATCTCTGATCTCCGGCGACAGCAACAGGACTTAAGGGAATGGCATGGAGCTGTGTCAGGGGTGGGTCAGGTTCGGTGTTAGGAAAAGGTTCTTCACCAGAGGGTGGATGGGCACTGGAACAGGCTCCCCAGGGCAGTGGTCATGGCCCCAAGCTGCCAGAGTTAAAGGAGCATTTCAACAATGCTCTCAGGCACTGGGTTTGAATGTTGGGTGGTGCTGTGTGGAGCCAGGAGTTGGACCTGGTGAGTCTCTTCCAACTCAGGATAATCTATGGTTCTATGATTCTAAGTATACATCAAACTAAACTGTCTAATTTTCAGTACTTTATAAACGTGTGTGTAGGGCAGTTAAAAGCATCTATATTATAAGTTCATTCTTACTTTTATTTTAGTTACTGAGTTTAGCAAAAGTGTCCATCAGTACACTTCTTCTCGATATACTACTGTACTGTTTACTGTTTTACTGGCTTAATATTGGCTCAAGCTAACAGACTTCCAATGCACACCTGGAAAGTGGAGATATTTTTTTCCAGTCTCTGAGCTGTTTTGGCTAAATACAGACTTATGCTTCAATTCCCTTAACTTTCTTCTTTGAAACTAGTCATCTATGTATGTGCTCCTGAAAATATACAGCACATGAAACAAGAAGGTGTTGCCTTCTCTTCAGCTGTACTGAAGCCATGAAAGTTTCTGACGAAACCATTGTGGCTAAAAGTTCTCTGTTGGTTTCTAAATATACAAGTGCACTTTATAGTGAATAAAAAGAGAAATTTCAAGTTTAACGTGTTCCATACGTGCTAGTTGATCAAGTGAATGATTAATATGCTGTGTCATAGTCAGGAAACCCCTACTAATACAAGTTCTTGCTTACATTCACTAAATGCATTTTGTCATTAGATTACATAAGATTATTATTGCATCACTTATTTTGTTCATAATATTAGACAAAGCCATACCTGATACTTGAATGCTCCTCTCCTACCTCCTAAGAAGTGGTGTGATTTATTATCCATCATTGAGACCTGTTGCTGGGGGGCAACATTTCCCTAGCAACGACGCTGTCATAACAGCTGTGAAACAGTTGGTCACCTCTGCTGGTGTAGATTTTTAAGAGCATGGCATGTAGACTCTTGTTCATCATGGGAAAAAATGCATAGCTAATGGTGGTGACCACGTTCAAAAACATTGTTTTGTAGCTGAGCACTTGCTCTATCAACTAGTGTTATTGTGCTCTTTCTATCTGTTGTAGTTTCCATGGAAGCAAATAGGAAGCATTATTTTCAGAGCAACCTACTTAATAATGCCATTCACACTGAACTTGTTACGGTTTCAGAAGAAATATTTATTGCAAGAAAGTTTACAGAGCTGTCCTGACAACAGTGAAATGCTAAAGTCAGTGTCAGTAAAACTGAGAAACAGATTTCTGTACTACAAGTTCGTGACACCTAATAAAAATATCACTTGATCCAAAGTTGTGTCATTCTTTTTTGAGATCTGATAAAGATGAATGGAGCATAAGGGTAGCTTAATAGGAACATACAATCTCAGAAATCTAACAGTTCAGAATAACATTCTTGCAAAGATTTTCCTGTAAAGATGCAGTGCTTTATTGAAGACATGATGAAAGAGAAAGCTCATAGCTGCCTCTACAATTTAGGATTGAATCTAGTAAAATCTGCTAAAAAGAGTAACAGAAACACACAGAAACAAGCAAAACTACAAAACACCCTCAAAAACCTGAAGAGAAACCTACAGAAAGAAGGATCTGGGTGTGCCTGAGGCCTGAAAGCCCAGGTTTGAGAGTATTCTTATTCTAATACTCTCCCACAGTTTTGAAATTCATTCCTACATAATACTGAGGAAAACCCAAAACATATCACCTGACAACAAACCTCAGGTACTGCAGCAAGGGAAGCAATGCTGCTTGTCTAGCTGCTGCTTCAAAATCTTGTTTCTCTTTCCTAACCACAATAATCTTTACAGAAGAACTCGGTACATATAAAACTACAAAAGCCCTGCAAGAGTTCAGTTTTAGCTACAGACAGCACTGATTGTAAACCTAAAAAAGCATATGAAACTAGAGAGCAAGTCTGTTACAGCGTGTAGCTTCGCAGTTACCTGAGGCCAAAGTCTATGCTGTTTTCCTGTGGAACAAATCTGGAATAACTGCAGTGACTTACCTACACTGCAGTGACAAGAGGCTATGAAGATCCTCTAATCTACTCAAAATATCCCATATAATGACTTATAAATGTGTTCAAAGTTCATTGTCCATCAGTATTGCAAGTATTTGCTCAAAAACTGATTTAGTAAATATTTCTAAATGCATTTAATATGTTAAAATAATTATACAATGCAAATTCAAGAAGATATTTATCACTGTCACAGTAAAGATTTTTAAGGCAAAAAGGCAACGATTTCTTAATTTTCAGCCAATATATAGCAAACTGTATATATCTTCATATAAGAAATAGTAAAAACTCATCATCGTTTTTAACAAGCACAACTTTACTAGCTTTCTGTCGGTACAAAAGTCCCTAAATTCAGCCTCAATGCAAAGCATCTCTGATTGCTTTCCTTTGAAACAGAGACTGAAGAACAAAACCCATCACTAAAAAGAGTGGCCTTGGTACCACTAGGGGTCACCGTAGGAATAAAATCAGTGACCTGTATGCACAGGAGCAGTGAACTTTTTTAAAAAGCACAGCCATTGCTTGAGATTCAAGCAGAAACACATGAAAAACACAAAACACTGAAATATTGTGCATATAAAAATTGTGAATTTCTAAGAGAAATATGTCCCTTATTCTGAGGCCACTGCAAACTGACTATACTGCTTCCCCCCCCAATAACATGTTTTACGGACTGAAAATACATGAACCCATCCACGTGGCTTTAGAAACCCAAACCCATTCACGTTTTTTTCTTTATCTCTTGTCACAAAACAAAACAAAACAAAACAAAACAAAACAAAACAAAACAAAACAAAACAAAACAATTAAAATTCTGGAGTCCAGACAAACTGATTATTTATCCAAAAGACTTTTTTTAGCCTATACATCGGATATCATTTTTTCAGTGCCAGGAATGATGGCTTTAAAGGAGGCCATCTATTATTCTCCATGGATTGTGTCAGACTTGTGTGGGAAAACACTGACTGCCACTTTTCTCAGCTTCTGTCATTTTGTGATTGAAAACACTTGTGTCTCCTCATTTCATGACATTAGAACAGATCAAGACTCTACTGATTCATATGAAAAAAGTTTAATGGCTTTTCAGTTACAAAATGCTAAGCGGTGAAAGAAATGGAGCTCATTTTATTTAAATATTTATTTATATAAATAAGAGATTAACTCTGATGCAAGCCAGCAGTTTGGAAGTGCTATTTGCTTTTCATTCACAGGATCACAGAAGTTGAGTCCAAGAGTGTTATTAATTATTATTAAATTATTATTAAATATTAATGTTTTATATGTCTCCAGGATGCTGTGGAATGGTTGCAGAGACCTGTCACACAATTCCTAGGCATCCTTCATGTACTTAACAAATATAAATCATGGTGGCACAAACTTTCTAGTGGCCCGGACTGTATCTCATGTAGGAAAAGTGAGAGCAGCAGTTCCCAATTCTACCTATCATGGTTCATTCACTTCTAATAAAATAAAGATGAGGAAGCAAAATGAAGCACACCAGAAAGAAGCACAAAGCAGGGCAGGAACAAGGGCATAAACTGATGCTAATATCCCAAAAACAGGTATGTAGCTTTGAAAATGTAGGAACACATTATATAGAAAAGGCTACTGTGGGATCAAAGATCAAGAGAAAGCTCCCTATTTTTGCTTGAAACAAATGTGTGTTACAAATCTGAATGTAAATAACAGTTGCCAAAATCCTTGCTCTTAAGCATTTGCAAGTCTATAACAAATGCTGGAATACATTTTTCTGGGATTGAAATACACGTTATTTTTGACTCACCTAGTCATTTTATTTTTCATGAGGAATAGGTTTTTTTCTTTTCCAAGGGAAACTTTCTCTGAAAAGAACTTGGGAACAAATTTTTGAATATTTGAAGAATATTAGAAGAAATGCAAAATCTTACTTCTAAAAGTCAGGTTACAAAACTTGGGAAAAGTTTTTTTTTTTTAAAATAAAATATTGATAAAACTGGGCCTTGAAGCTGAAATTTTTACAAAGGATGCAGATTCCTTGCAGAGACCCGTATTTGCTATCTTTACTCATCTTACATGTTCTTTTCCAAACAGCTCTACAGCTGAGAGAAGTTGCACAGAAAGAGAGAGATTAATTTGGTCCCAACAAACCTCCCCAGACACTGAAAGGTGTTGTCCTCTCAATGTTTTCAGGAGAATCCAAAAAGTTGCTAACTGTCTCAAAACTTACATGAAAAAAAAAGAAGGGAGGCTAACAGAGAAAAAGATAAATAGGAAGAACATTTGAAATGGAAAGGTGTAAAACTGCATTTCAACTAAGCTAAGAATGTAACTGCAATTATTACGAAGGAGAGGTATGCTGTGCTGAAGATTCTGAATCACTTCACCTTGATTTAGCAAAAGTTTCAGATTTCACATAATGATTTTTCTGTGTATGAAGCTTTGCAGGATCTGTGTGAAGCTGACAAAACATCTGTGGGACTCGCAGACTTGCTAAACATTTCTGCTGACAGGGCTTAACAGTCAGGTACATGCCTGGAAGCCCCTAACTTCCAGTGTTGACCTAATAGAGGCCTCCACTTGAGATGCAGTTGAATAGACAAAACTGTGTTAGGCTCAGTACAGTTGCTTCTGTTATGAAAAGTTACTGTACAAAACACGCCTCCACCAGCATGACTGCACCCCCCATAGGAGAGTCTTCCCAGTACTGAATGTCATAGGCTTTCCTGGGTCATCAGATGGCTCCAGCTTAGGATTCAGTCTTTCCCCTCTGCTGGTGAATAATGTTACACTAGACTAAGTGTCCATTTGCAATCATGTTCAATCAATGTAAAATCAGAACAAGATGATGAAGAATCACTGAAATGATAGTTTAAAGTGTCTTAAGATAATGACTTCCCTTAAAGTGTGCTTTTGCATTCTAAAATATTGCAATTCCAGGGAAAGCTTTTCTTCCCAATCTTTTCCACCCAGAATCATGCTGGTGACTCAATGTTTGCACATGATTTCATTTCAAATACTGCCCAAAAATGCAGTTAAACAGGAAGGAGGGAAATGAAAAGACAGAGGGAAGAATCATACAAGCCCTTAAAGGGGGAAAATTCCAGTGCAAATAACATTGTGGAGGAAAAAGTTGAAAGAAAATAGAAAATGGGAGAAATGGAAGAATGGAGAAAAAATGAAGGCAGGAGGCATTAGGAAAAATGAAAGAGGAGATCAATGAGAAGGTGGAAAGGGAAATAAAGAACAGTAAAAAGAATAGGAAAGGAATGAGAAAACAAAAATATCATAATTTTTGACTCAGTCATGCCAGTTCTTGCCCCTTCAGATTGTATATTAGCCTGAAAGATCTTACTGAATAAAAGAAGTTATTTGCATAATAAGGTAATTAAAAAAGATGAAAGTGAGACTAAGAGTGAATCCTCGTAATTTTACACAAGGTATTCAATGTTTCTGGTTGTGTAATGAAAAACATGGAGCACATCTCTGCCTCCAATGAAACTTCTCATCCATTTGTGTCCTTTGTTAACTCCAGCATATGGTGTTTTAAAAGACAGAGCTAAGAACAACGGACTAAGTAGTGGAGTTATCCTTCAATGAATGAGAATTTTGCATTTTAAGCATAGCCATGGGGAAAACAGATCCACACTGTTTAAAATCCAAGTAGAAGAGCTTCTTCCAGAGTTTTAACCATAAAATGATTCAAGTTAAGGAAAAAAAAAAAGGCAGCTGGAAGATGTTAACTTGGCTTCTAATTGAAACAATGGTGTGTGTTATTTCATGTTTGGATTTCAACAGACCCTTAATTAGCCTTTCTACTAAGCAGCTTTCTATTTAAAAATATCTTCATGACTTTGTAGTCATCAAGAAAGATCCTGGGAGACTTGACACCTGTTATTCCTTGGAGGAACATTCATCCAAAAAGACAGGCAGGCAAATAATACTCCCCCATCTCATACAATAAATATTAAGTCAGAATATCTGGAATATTTAAAAGAATGACTAACGAAGGGGAACCAAAAGTATGGAAAATACTTTGTGCAGTCCAGATTTAGTGTTGATAAGGAGATAGTAATGCTCAAAACAAAAGCCAAAAACACATGGGTTCCCTGCTACGTTGTGGAATACTAAGAGAATATTTACAATGTGAATGTACAGCTGGTAGAGTCACTACTCTGTCATTTCTTAAGGACATCAAAAAATTATGCCTACCTATTTTATGAAAACCAGCTTAGATAATTATTGAAAATAGCATTTGTAACACAAATGTCTATGTACATTAAGAAATTAATATACAAGATATACAAGATGCCTGAAGGACAAGATGCCATCCAGAGAAACCTAGACAGGCTCAAGCAGTTGAAACCCAGAACCTCGTGGGTTTCAACAAAGCCAAGTGCAAGGTCTTGATCCAGAGTCATGGCAACCCCCACTATCAATACAGGCTGGGGGATGAAAGGCTAGAGCACAGCCCTGCTGAAAAGGACTGGGGGGTACTGGTGGAAGGCAAGATGGACATGAGCCAGCAATGTGCCCTCACAGCCCACAAAGCCAACTGAATCCTGGACTGCATCAAAAGCAGCATGGCCAGCAGGTCAAGGGAGCTGATCCTGCCCCTCTGCTCTGCGCTAGTAAGACCTCACCTGAAGTACTGCATCCAGATGTGGAGTCCTCAGCACAGGAGACGTGGACCTGTTGGATCGTGTCCAGAGGAGGGCCACAAAAATGATCCAAGAGATGGAACACCTCCCCTGTGAGGACAGGCTAAGAGAGCTAGGGCTGTTCAGCCTGGAGAAGAGAAGGCTCTGGGGATATCTGATGGTGGCCTTTCAGTATCTAAAGAGGGGTTCTAAGAAAGAAGGGGACAGACTTTTTAGCAGGGTCTGTGGTGATAGGACAAGGGAAAATGGTTTCAAACTAAAACATGGGACATTTTGACTGGATATAAGGAAAAAGTTTTTTATGATAACGGTAGTGAACCACTGGAGCAAGTTGCCCAGAGAGAAGGTTGATGTCCCGTCTCTGGAAACATTCGAAGTCAGGCTGGATGGGGCTTTGAGTAACCTGATCTAGCTGTAGATGTCCCTGTTTATTGCAGAGGAGTTGGACCAGATGACCTCTAAAGATCCCTTCCAACTCAAATGATTCTGTGATGATTCTAAGATGTCATCATGCAGATTGAAAAAGTCACAGCACATTGCGTCTTCATTTTTCAAAATAGCATTGCTATGGTTGATCTTGGTGTAACTTCTTAATGTAACATAACCTTAATAAATAGGTAATATTAATAATGGAGTGAATTAAAGAAAGAATTCCATGTGATGCTGAAGATATCACTTTTAGGCTGAACTTCACATACTGATCAAAATAATTTGAGTTTGATTCTTGGGCTTTATTGACATGGGTAGTATTAATTTTCAGTTTTGATTTTAAAATGAAATTAAAGGATAAGGGTATAAGTACTAACATCAACAGGGCTTGAGATGTACATGGATAAATTAGAAAGAGAAAAGGGAAACTATGCTGTAATTTTACAGTAACTTATTTTCCTGACTTTTGGGAGAAAAATGCCTCAATTTCACTGAGTAAGATACATATATTGTTTGCTGTGTATCATTGAAATAAAACTGTAAACTGCAGTCAAGTCTGAGTTAGTTCTAAATGTTATGTGAATAATGTCCATGAAGGCACATTTTGGGATTCTTTTGTTGATCTAAGTGAGGTGGACTTGTTATTGCCCCGGCAGTTTTTTGTCACATTTTAGCTGCAGCTTAACATCCCAAAAGAGGAATTCTCATACAGATACTACTAGGCTGTTTCAGTACAAAGTCCATGGAGTCCACTTAAGGTATCTTAAACCAAATTTGGATGACTTTACACTTGTGTGAACAACTTACATAGACACTTTTAGATTCACAGCTGTGTCAACAGAAGCTGCAAGGAATAGTTTTTCAACTCCTGTAACTGGATGTGAAAGAAATGACCAGTACCTGACTTCAGTCCCACATAGAATGAAGAAAATTTAAAAGGATGTTACATTGATTGTGACAATGCAGCCAACTGGAAGCTCATCTTTGGGACAAATCAATTTGTGTTAGCCCAAAAAAAACAGTCATCAGAAAGCACAACAAATTTTAAATGTGGAGATCTTAAACTTTTCTGTTCTTGTGTTGGTCAACCTAAAAAGCTTTTGCAATTAAAAGAAAACAAAACAAAAAACAGTAAATAAAAGCAAATCCAACATCAAACCTATAAAGCTTTTGCATAATTTTCCTCACCATACATAAAATCAGATGCCTATTCAGCCAAATATCTGGCAAAGTTCAAAGACTCTGTGTTCTTTATAACAAGAGTTATTGTAGAAATATTGTGGCATAAACTGCTGTAAAAAATACAATCTGCCCAACAAGCAGATTAAGCCTGGGAGGTAACCTGTTGCCCCTGTTATTTCTTAATGAATCACTCTTACCTAGAGCAGCTCTTTGAATATGCCTCTGCGTTATCTCTCCTTTCAGATGGTCTGCAAAGGAAACAAAATGCAAATAGTTTTAAGATGTAAAAAAATACTGAAGTCATTGCTTAATTCCCACCATTTTAAATCTCATGTGTAGTTGGCCAGTTTAGGGATCTTGTGGTCCACAGGACAAATAGTTTCTGAGCTCTTCTTGCTGCTGCAAGTAAGCACGTAAGCAAAATTTGGCTCTATGTATCCTAACATTTAACTTTGCACAATAAGAAAGACTGAAAATGAAGCAATTTACTGTCAAGCACTTTCACAGGATAATGAGGTCCTGCTGCTAGATACTGAAGAAATCCAAGTGAGGCTAGAAGACATACTGAATTCCAAGTATTTTTTCAAACAGACTTGTAGACGCTAAGAGTGGAAATGAGATATTAGATCATCCAGTCCACCTCCTTGCCAGTGAAAAATTGGTTCCCTACAGTCTTTTTTTTCATGTTCGTCCAACTCAGTTTTAAATATCCCATGTGCTAGAGCTTCTGCAAGTTCCACTACTTAACGGAACTCACTGTGTAGATGTCATTGGTTTTCAACTGAAACTTGACTTAATTTCATTATCTCATTATTTCCAGTTAAGATCTCATGTCCCATATAATTCACCTTTACCCTTCTTTAATTAATTTCCTCCTTGATCTGTGACACTGGTCCAGTTCACCAGTTATTTCAAACCATAATTAGATTACCACATGGGAAGCCATTATTCATCGATATTAATGGAACCAATAAAGGAAAAACACACACTCAAATGTGCAATTTCTGCAGTATTTGTGTTCTGAGGGAGGATGGATTACATCTTTCAAGTTTTCTAAGCAGAGACTTGTTCACAGTCTTTACTAACCTATACATTTGGATACTAAGGATAGAAAAAAAAAAGAAAAACTATTCACGCTAGATTCACTTTTTTCTCCCTATTGATGACTATGTATATCATTTTAGCATGTATTCTGAAGTAAAAATATCTTTAGAGCAAAATAAGTCATTTAAAGCTTTGAACTGCTTAAATGGAAAATGGGGAAAAAAAGTTAAATTCACAGGTCATGAAGATTAGACTGTTGTATAAGTACTAAAGAACTATGAATAATTAACTGTCTTAGAGAATTAAGAGAATAACTATTCAGTATTTAGAAGCATTGTGGAATAGGTACTATATTCAATACATTACAGTATAACAACCAAGCTATGTTATTTTGGAGGTTTTTAGAAAAAAAACAACACGCATTAAAAACAAAAACAAAACCCCAAACTCCTCCTTGTCTATAAAAAAGATGTTTCAGATTCCCATTTTATTTCACATTAAGCTATATTCTTTTCAATTATTTATATTTAAACCAGTTAATTCTTCCCTATTTAAAGCTATTTTAATATTATAAAAATCCTTCAGCTACTCAGAGACACGTTGACTGAAAGAACTAACCTCACCTATGACATCTAATCAGACAAGTCCTCCATCTCAGTTCTAAAACTCAACAAAAAAAAAATCTGTCAAGTAAGCTCACAATTTCTGTAAAAAACAATCCCCTCCCCCTCCAAACTTGACAGATAATGCCTATTGAAAATATTTAAACTTGAGCAATTTGCACTATGAAAGATTTATAAAGCAATTCAGTTGAAATCAATACTCAGTGAAAAGTGATTAAATATACAAATCTTTTTCTCAAATTGCTTTTTGTAATTCTGGATATTTATATCCTCGTATTCTATTGTACTGCATCAGACAGGGTGATATTACTCACTCTATATTGAACCATGAGGCAGTTATGAAACAAGCTGTATCAATCTTGTGATTCAGCTCAATGGATTGACCTTACATTTGGTTCATCAAAAAGCCAATTACACATATATCTTTACGTAAAGGCTCAAAACCTCCTTTCCTTAAGCATTATGAGCCACATACAATGCCACTGTCATTAAAAAAAGAAAAAAAAGAAAGAAAAAAAAGGGCTTCTAAGTAGTTAAAATACGCTATTTATCAAAAGCCAGCTGAAAGTGACTTATATATGAAGTTCTCTATCTTTTCAATGTGTGATTTTAGTAGAGTCATTTTTCTTTAAACTTGCTAGAAACAGATTTGCAGCAATCCAAATATTCTGCATAACTTTCTCTGAAGCAGCAGTAAGGTCAACTGAAAAAAGCAAGTCAAACAAGACATCCAAAGTGAGATCAAACCGACATATAACAGCCTGCAGTCAACACAAATACATGGAAATAGAGGAATATAAGAGCTGTTTTTAAAATGATAATAGCCAGGAGGCTTCACTTTCTATTGCTTAGAATTTACCAGTACAGCGAGGACAGAGAGCACATAGTCTGCAGAAGCCCTACTTGTATTGCAAACTATTATAGCCAGCCAGCAGCATGGAATTGCCCCACATGCTCCTCCCCCCTCTTCTTTTAGCCTTCATACACTTCTGGCCCATTCGTGGCATGGACACTGTCATGAAATTTAAGGACAAGAGAGCTTGTCCTTATATTTGGTAGCTTCATGAACAAATGAGAAGTTGGAACTAGACAACCTGTAATCAGAGGAGAATCAAAGAAAACTGCCTTGGCTAGGAAAATAAAATCCCATCTTACCATTCTTGCAGCAAAAGAGTTTTCTTTTATAGAAATAGAAAGGTGATATTTATCTGATTCAAATAATCCAAACTTCTTATTCAGGGCAGCATAAACTGAACTTCATTTCACAGAAAAGATCCCGAGGAGAAACTCGAACTGTATTTTGGGAAAAGTAGCCCAAACAGGAATTCTGTTCAGAAGATATGATGGTATCAAAAGGTACCTAATTATAATTCCATACCACTAATTAGACAGATATGATTTGATCTTTCAATTCATTTTAACCTAATTTGAAATTCGACAGTTCATTTAGATTTCATTTGGAAAAAAATCCTTTAGTTTTTATACAGAAACTCTTATTTTTGACAAAAACTTCCCATTTTCTGTCTGTGTTTTTGATTATTCTTTTTCTGTTTTCACTACAAATACTTGTGGGAGAAAATGAATGTTCCTGACCTGCTCTCATTTTCACTCTCTGAGAACACAATCATCCCCGAGTTTGGAGTTCATAAGTGACAGAATTAGGGGATGATTTGAGTCCTGTTGCCTGCACAGACCTTCCCATATAAACAAATGGAAGATTTCAGTCTTCAGTACTGCCAGTTCTACAATCTTCATAAACACAAATATTTACCCAAAGAAATATGGAGAATCACATTCTCATTTAAAAAACAACAAAAAAGAACAAAAACCTTCTGATTCCAACAGTGTAAAATTGTGGATAAGGTAGTGCTTAAATGTGGTCTGCAAGAACTGAATTTAAGACTTGGCGAACATCTCTCAACATATGGTTAATTATGTTTTCTGAAGTTTCCCCAAACAAGAAGCTAAAAATAGGTCTGCAGCTGATACCAAATAATTTTTTTTCCAGTGGAGTCATTCTTCATTTGGAGATAACAATCCCAATAAAATGTTGAATGCTGCAACTCCACATGTTTTGGCAAAAATGTAGTTTTGGGGAGTTTAAGAATTCACTCAGCATGCAGCCAGCTGTCATTAAAGCTGTGATAAATCTATTGGTTTTGGCCTGCATTTTTGGACACATGTACCATCCTGAGGTATGGAAAAGAGATGAACTGGTAACACAGAACATCAGCTTTGCGACAGGAGACAAAAGCAAGGAGGTAAATTGAGAAGATAAAATGGAATGGAGAAGTCTAATTAGGAAAGATATAAAGCAGAGGAAAGCATCCAATATGCTAACTAAATACCAGAATAAGAAATGTGAATGGTATGGCTCTCCTGTAACTTTTTGTCTTTGTGTTACTCCAGGCTACTTCCAGGAGTTAAATTATCTTCCAATTTATTTCAGACAGTGAATGCTTTGACAATACTCTATACATTTCAAGCCAATACAAAAATGAATATGCTGCAATTAAAAAGACATTGATTTAAAAGTGTACGTGGTTTTGGCTTCACTTGAGTCCACAATACAAGTTTTAAAACTTCTCTCATGTTTAATCAGACATTCCATATAATACTATTGTAAGGTTTCAAAGACTTGCTAACTAAAAGGATAAAAAAACTGGACAAGCTAAGAGAATACATACAACCCTAAATTCCTCCCTTTGAGAATATTTGCAGCTATTGTTGTGGATAGACCTTTATCTTGGCACAGGGTATTTTCTGACGTAGTATTTGACAGGCTGGAGCCTTAGTCAATAATCTGTCATCTCCTGTTGGTCTTAGTACTTTGCCATTATTTTACAACATTTTCCAAACCTTTGTTTAGCTTAATAAGTCATTCCATCCTGTAGATCCTGAAGTCTTCACACCTTAGTGAGATTACTGTCTCTTTCTGCCTCCAATTTTTTTTTTTTTTGTTACCTAAAATATATAGCAGAACATCCTCATGTATTCAAGGAAGCTCTCGTTTCTGGAACTCACCCTACAGGGCATTTTGGGCTTCTAATAATGCTATATGGTCTAAGCACTAGATCTGAGCTTAGAGCCTCCAACCATCACAACAACTATTTAATCCAACTGAGGTTATATTTTCAAGGCACAGTGCAGAGCTGAGCTACAGTTGAGTAGACAGCTGAAACACTAACACAACTTTTGAGAGTTTCTGTGTGTTGCTCTAGTATAATCAGACTGCTAGAGAGAGCTTTTTTATTTCTCTGTCTAGTAGCTGTCCTGGTGTGACCATATGCTCCCCCCGCCCTCAGCCTCCTCCTTTGGCCTGGCCATTACACCTATGGCCTTGCTCAGGACTGATAACATTGTTCTGCTAAATACTATGAGTCAACCATCTCACCCCATAAACAGTGAGCAGCCTGAGAGTCCCTTGAGCTCTAATGCTAGTAACAAGACTGCACGTGATCTTCCCAATTCCTTCTAAATATTGCAAAGTTTGAGTGGCTATAGTCTCAGGATGGATAATGTGGAATATTTACTGGAGGTGACTTATTGAAATGTCCACCTCTTGAGAGAAGGCAAACCTCCAGGGTGGAATGTGGTGGATAGCCCATTCCATGATAGTTCCCTAAGCAACAAGACCTGCAACCTTAGCTGCTAGCAGACACCAGGAGAGCCTGGTATGCTGACTCTAAGATGAAAACCTACACGCAGTGTGAAGAGGAGTGGAGGTGTCATGGCCAAACCCTGTGATCATCCTGCAGGGGTGGGGACTTGATACTATTGGAACTAATATACTATCTTGTTTTCCTGAGTTAGTCCTGAGCCAGCAGTTTTCTACCTTTCTGTCAAAAACATGTTCTCTGAGTAAACTTTGCAAAACAAAGGTATGTTTGACTAGAGTCACTCCAGCTCCACCTGAAAGTAGTATAAAATAGTATGGAAAAAAATAGAAAATAGTATAAAAATAGCCTAAGAAAGAAGGAATTGTGGGGAAGATAACATCACAGACAGGTCAGGAGGACACCGCTGGCTTCTGGGACCAGTTGATGGGCTGAACCTCTCTTTCCACCGCATATGGATGCCAATTGGGTAAGATTCGCACATGCAGTTATACCAAGTGCTTCCCCTGAGAAGCTTAGAAATGTCTGTAGAGTTATCCCATCATTTAACGTGTTTGTGATTGGCTATATTATTCATGTTCTTGGTTAACTTCACATGCTTTGCAGACAGTGTATTTATCATTGGCAATCCAAAATAATCTGTAATCTGTTGCTTTAATAAACCGCACTATTAATTAACCTAGTTGTGAGAGTTCTCATTGGGTGTAGCAAAATTCCTTGATGGCGGTCATGAGAGCCCATCTGAACGTGACTAGACGAATTGGGCATTGCGCTATTTGTGAACCCGTAATCATGATAGTTCATTGAACATGATTGGACCTATAGTGTTAAATTGGGCGTCACTCAAAATCTAAGCTCAGCTGCCTCTAGTTTATTTTCTGCCAAACTTCTCCATTTTCATGTTACACTTCGATAGCTTGCACAGACCCACAAATCTCTAAGTGGTTCAGACATCATTGGGATAAAATAAGCCACAACATAAACAAGTGCTGCACTGTTTCTTGGCCTGTGGAAGTAGACAGGTTCACCATTTGTAATGCCATGGCCCTACATATACAGTTGGACTCAATTGTTAACCATTCTAGATTGACTGCATTTGATTCATAAAGTTGTGTGCATTCACTTGAGGAAGAGGAGGAGTCTTGCTGAATGAGCACATATTGCAGCTCTATATTCTGCAAATTATTAGTGAGGTATTTAGGGACAGAGAGGCATGGTATTCACATAACTTCCATAAGTCTTGTAGGCAAATACTTTGAAATGAGCTTGAGAACAGTGTTTTAATAGTTTACAAAGGATTTCTAAAATATCTTCTCTCTACTCAAGCATTTAACTAGGAGGCATTGGAGACATTTAACTCAAATGTAGGTACTTGAATGGAGTAATTTCTCAAATGTGGAAACTTCAAATGGAGATAGATATCGGGAGTCTTACCAGATGTATTAGATACTTTTGAAAATCAGAGGCTGAAATTTTATGAGAACACTACCTATGATAATAAGTATCTGTCATGAACAACAAAATATTCTGTTGTATCTCAACATTCCACAGTACTATGAGTAAGCAAACTGTTAAGTCTTTCTCTGATCCAGAGAAGAATTTAGGTTAATTTCTGACTCTTCTTTATAACCTTTGTCCTGCTTTGACGAAAAGAATGGGTCAAATAGCTCTATGAGGACACTGTGGAGAGGCAAAACAGTCTGCAACCTGAATTAGCATTATTTCTGATGTAAGTGATCTATTTTGGGACACATGCTTGGCCAAATCCCCCAGTAAACTGACAAGTTCTAGCTTTCAGAAAGTCCTTGGAGGCACCAGGAGAGGAAAACCGCTACTGCAACACTCAGGGTCTCCTCACTATAGTCAACATGTTTTTCAAGGTACAAAATGCAGCCCTATCAAAGTATATCAATGATAATAGATGAGTAACATACCATAAAGTATAACCTGTTGTAACAGATTTCTGCCTTTTGTTCACTGAAGAAACATCTGGAGAGATCTAAAATTTAACTGACTCTCCATTCTCCTTCCTCATCTCCCTTCAATCCCTCCCATGGTTTGCCGTCAAATGTTTCTGCCCCCACAGCAGAGCAGGTAGAAGCAAGCATCTTCCCGTGTCCCGGTTCTTCCAGCGCAGTTTGGCATCTCAGCACAAGCATATATTTATTGGCATTTTAAACTGTAACATTATGAAGTTAACTGAAATTTGTGAAATACTAGTAAACCATCTTCTTCAGGCTGTGCTAGGAGGAGAGGGGTGGAGATAGTAAATGTCAGCAGAGCAACTGGGTGGACCTCTGAGGGCAAGGCAGCTGACGATATTTAGTAGAACAGACAGAAAGACAACAGATTCAGAGTTGGATGCACAATCCTGACTTCCACACCAAATCCATGGTTTCAAACCACAGTCTACACCCCGCACATGAACAAATACATTTGGAAATGTACAAATTTCCTAACACACTCTAATTTTTTCAAGTTCACATATCAGAGATTCAAATGTATATATTGGACTGGTGCAGGATATGGAAGACGTTCTTTTCCTTGCAATACTCAACAGAAACAGTAACAGTTTATACCAATACATTTAATACCTTCAAGCATGATCAAATTTACAAACAGAAAGCTTCTTATGAGACAGTCCTCTCTGTCACATATTGCTGTAGGATGACACTGCACTTCACTGATTGTTTCTTGAACTACTCAATAGTTCTCTATGTACTCATTTCTAACCTCCATATTAACTCCCCTCTCTCTCCATTTCTTACATGTTCTTGTTAGCTCTGGCCAGAATACACCATACTTATTTTTCTTAGCTGAGTGGTTACACTTATCGATGATCGGTTACTGATGTAACCATTCATTATTTGATCTGCATTTCCGTAATGCCCTTTATCCAACACTTTTTTTTTTCTGGCATCCTTTTGTACTTCCTGGTTGTTACACAAGGAAATTCTCTGATAGAGTTATACAGCAAAATTGTACAGAAACTGTATGCATTTTTTCTGATCATAGCAGTTTGGACCTCTATCTTCCTCTAAGTACAGACTGTCTTTGCCTCTTTAGGTCTGAATCGCTGAGATATTCTCCAAGTCTCATTCATCTAAATGAGGGGAATACTAGAATGTTCCACAGCATCCATTTACCCAAAAGCACAGAATTCCTTTCTATAGGAAGCAATATAAGAAGTGGCTAGTGCACATAAAGTCATAACAGTTCGCATACCCAATACTGGGATATCTAGGCTAACCAGCAGAAAACACTAAATGCTCTGGAATGCAGTTCAACATCTTGAAACTGGAATTCAGAACTTGGATGCTTTCTGAATTTAGAAACAAACAAACAAACACTCAGAACTTTATACTATCATATCATCCCAAAGTTGGCTGTCATTACCCATCTGTTTTTTTTTTTTTTTTTTTTTTAAAGTCAAACTTGGTGCTGCCAAGCATTATTAGCTAAGCATGGATGTTTACCAAAAAATACTCTCCAGGAGACTTTAGTAGAAGGACACAATTTCTGGATTCTCAACAGGTAGAAGATAGGCTGCTGAACAGGCATCTCAGTCAATGAAGTAGCGCTTCTGTATGCACTAGCAAGGCCAGCTTGTTATATTTCAGGAATAAAGTCGACTAAAATAGTTTTTATTTTCCAGGTATAGCTCTTCTGAACCTAGGTGCTTAAACTTCCTTTAAGCTATATTATGGATGTCAAAGACTTTTTTTAGATGTTGTCCAAAGCTAATAAATATTCTGTGTATCTATCTTCCTTCCACGTGCTGGAAAGGAGTCAGAAATGATGCACATCTGGAAACTGTTGCTCTGTTGTTTATCTATTTGTTCATGAATTCAATATTAAGCTGGCCCAAAAAGCATGGCTTAAAAACAGTACCATATGGCTAAGAAAACATAATCTGTGCATTTAGTGCTCTGGATCTTCATTTATATGACTAAATACAGGTTATTTTGTGATTATTACTGATAAAATAATGTGAAGATAAAGAATCAGAAAAATGAAGTCAGGAACAAATTTGTATACAGCTTTTTTTCCCCCTCAAACGGCCACATTTAAGAAACTCAAAAAAGAAAAAAAAATAGATCTTACAACATGAACAGGCAAATTCAAAGACAAGATATTTTACCCCCAGCAGTTTTCTGATAATTATGCACCAGGATTAATATAGGAACAGAGAAGATACGACAGCAAATTTAAAATAAAACACGTGTATTTCTTGTAAAGATATAGTATATGTTAGTGTTTTGGATGAGCCCAAGCCTGTTTTTGAATTGTTTAGCAATTTAAAGTACAACCTGACTATATATAATATGCACAATGATATCATCAGCATTGAACAAATGTCTTAAGCCTTAACAAAAGTGCATGAGAACATCTTCATAATACAACTATTCACTGTTGATTGCACTCCTGCAACTTTCACAGCCAGCCGTGCTGACATCACTAATTCTACATGATATGAGAAGTAGGTTGATTGGGGAAAAAACAGCTATTGTATTTCAGTATGCATTAGTATGAATGCATATACCGCAAGTCTGCATCAATGCTGAACAGATATGTAAATGAATCACAAGAGCCAATGAAACACTATTTTTGATTTCAGTGTTCATGAAGGGATATCATTCTTCAGCAGTACTTTCTGAATAAGCTAATGGGTCTACTATCTCCAGAGTTTGAGGGCTTGATTCCTCACTCCTAAGATCTTGGACCATGCAGTACTAAAAAAAGACGTGATCAAGGGAAACTTTGTGTAAAAAGAATGTGGAAATATTTTTAAAACAATGATACATTGATAAATATTATCTAACCTCTTTTCTCTTAAAGAGCAAATTCAACCGACTGCATAGGAAATTATTAAAGCAGCAAAATGCAGTGCATCAATCCAGCAATACTATTTTCAGTCTGTAGACAGATTGCAAGTAGAAAATCTGTTACAGAGAGGTACTTTTCCAAGTTTATAGTCACGGCAGTTCATAACTTGATTAAATCCGATGAGCTCGGTCCATTTGGTTTTAGTTATTCTAGTGAAAAACCTAAGTAAAAAGTGTTTACTTAGGTTCTTTCTGGGCATAACATTTCCCCCTGAAAATAATTCTGTTTCTAAAGAACATAACATCATTTGTAATAATTAGAAAATGAAAATGTTTCCTACGTATGTAGATTCCAACATAGGTCCAAAGAAAACATTAACATCTTAGGCCTGGAGCAACTGTTACACTAACAAGGTTCTTCTGTTTAAAGAACAGCACATCAGGGGAGCATAACAGAGCTGTTCAAATGAATTCATTCATTTTGGTATTTTCTGAATAAGTCATTTGACAAATCATGTTTTCTTGTTCTAAGGACCCATTCAGCCGATGCACTGTCACCCAGGAGCATTGCCTATTGTCTGAAAGTAAAAACAAACATATGTAAGCTACGCTGAAACAATGGACAATATTTAGCATTGGCATAAACATATGCATTGCCCCCTGAAGCCAAAAGACTTGTACCTTCCAAAAGAAATTCAGTTTTTAAAATTTCCTGAGCACTGCTGCAAGGACAATTTTATATTACTGAAGATTGTATCTTCTATCCTCTTCTTACAGGGATAGGCTGAAAAGGAGCAAGGCTGCCAGAAAGCTGCTAGGGTTCCTTGTTTCTCTTTTCAGCCTCAGATTCAACAAAACAGGGAAGACAAATCCTGTGCTAACAGAGGGCTGACAAACACATAGCAATAATATCGTTCCTTGTCTCTGACATTTACCCATGCACGACCTGGCAGTGGAGCAGTGGCAGCACAGACAGCTCTGCTCCAGCTACCATTCATCTAGGTGTACTTCTGAAGTGACACAAGAATTAGACCTATGATGTTTACATTGCCTACAGTAAGTATAATGCCTGTTTACAGAAAGGCGCAGTAATACTTCACAGGCTGCTATTATGGAATTTGTATTCTTCTGGTTTTCCTCCTTTCTCGTACATTTTAGTATGTTTTCTGGGGACTGTCATTCAGCTAAAGGTGTTACTTTATTATTCACTGCTTAATCATAGGTAGTAAGAATTACACTAAGCAAACAAATCCTCGCTACTCCAACACAATGTGAGCCCGGCCCGTATGCTACTTTGCAGTGACTTCTCTTGAGATTCTGATCACAAATTCTCACAAAAATAAAAAAATATGATTTGTTAATTACAAACAAGATAGTTTATTACCCTGATTCGCTGTGGACACTGTGAATGAACAAAAACAATTATTGGCATGAATCTTTCAATGAAATGTTATTGAAAAAGGAAAATATATTCCTGTCACTCATGATTTTATATTATGAGCCAATTGGCTGCTCCTAGAACAAGACAATAGGTAGGGAGACTTTCGGCTCAGGACTTTTTGGTCCCAGGATGGTAGCAACCAGCTACCATTTTGTAGCTATCTGCTAGGGCTGTGTGAAACGCATGACATCTGTTCTGCATGTAAAGCACCTCGAGAAAGGTGATTATGTGAAAAACATCATGAGAGATCACAGGTTTTATACGCTGTGCTCTGCAGATTGCTGGTTAAACTGTGCCATAGAAATCATACCTAAGAGTTAGACATCAGTAGAAAAAGAACTTTAGTGAAACTGGAGTGAAAGTAAGTTATATTTCATTATAGAGAGAAGGAAATAAATTGAAATGGAAGGAGTTGTAACGAAATGGAAAAATAAGTGGCATCCTGTAAAGCAAAGTGAATCACATTTCTAACAAAGAACAAGCTGCAGATGGTGACAAGTTGGTTAAGAAATAAAATCTGCAGAAACTCATCTGTCTTTCTGTGTTTTGAATTCGCATTTCCAAAAACCAAAATGTAACATTTAAAAATTAGATTCCAAAATGCAGTCATAATGGCATGATGATCAGATATTTATCCAAAACAAACACACATAGGAAATATGTTTTTTCAGCATTATCCTGCAAAACAATTGGGCCAAGAAATTAAGGAGAAAGAATCTGAAGACTGTGGCAGCCATGCCGAATGGCTTCAGCTTTAACAGCTACTGCTATTTTTGGTGGACACATAAACATGCCTGGTTTATTACAAAACTACTTTGAAACTGACCTGGAGATCAGAAACAGGCCAGGGCTTCTAGGCACTGGGCCACGTTGAATAACATCCCAGCTGGGAAATTACAGCTGGGGGACAGTTTGTCCCCATGGCCTGTTTTCTATTTCTCACAGATGGCCACAGGTTTTTCTGAGCTGATGTCCTTCGTTGTGTTAGTCAGGACTGACATCCCACAGCAGTTAACATCATAGCTGCACCCCAGATTAAATATGGTAGAAATACTGCTTGTACTCCTTCTGACACAACAGCTGTGTCCTGAGACCAAGACTGACTCTCTCCTAAGTGGCAGAGGACATATGCAACACAAAGACAGCTTCCCAGGAGAGACAAAATCCATAGAGACTGTACTGAGGCTGTATTTTTCCATATATATCCCAATGCTGAAAGAGAAGCGGCAAAGCAGCAGGAAGGCAATCTCATTTTTCAGAGAGCTTCCGTTCGCCATGGATGTGCACTTGCCAAACCTACTACTTCCCATAGTAAGCTACTGTTTTAGATTGTCCCAGATCACTGACTTGGCTCTTTGTCCAGAATTTCTCAGGTACTCGGCAGTCCAGTTGGTGCAGAAGCTGCCAGGCAGCCAGAAATCTGGACACACAACCATCATGCACACAGTATGATACTGAGCAGGCTTTGTAGGAGTTGGCTGGGCACATACAGTTAGTTTGACACCTACAAGAGGTGCTGGATGGGTTGCATCGCATATGCTGTAAAACTGACCTGTTGCACGTGCCCAACATATCCCAAGAATGTTAGATTGATTGCACTGCCCAGATTTGTCTGAAGAAAATCTGGCAGCTTTAGTTTTTTAGTACCAGACATTGACAGACCTGTTAATGCTTGATCCCCAGGAAGCTTCTCCACATCCAGAATGGACTCTAACCTAAGAAATATATAAAATACTTGTCTGATGAGCAAGAGAATTTGTTACTCTCTAGTGACACAGAACACTCTGTAACGTTTAAAAACAGTACACAATACTTCTGTAGGGTGAAATACTTGCTGGCAAAATAAGGCAAAGCACTTGAAAAACTACGTCATATCCATTGAATCATTCCTGAATACCAGCTGAGCTAACCCTGAAGATTTAGGATGTCAAGAAATTAGATTTTATTATTTAAACGATGTTGTTCTTCCCTTTTGCTACAATGCTTCCTGTCGTATGTATTTTTACATGTTGATTCCTGTACCTTAATGAGCCACACCTTTTATCAAATGGAAATTCACTCTAAGTCCACTGAAACTCCTTGTGTTTGGACACTGCACAAGACAAGCCACTGATGTATGTTGGAAATCTGCTAAATAGATCCATGTTTAGACCACCTATTCTATAATATAACTTTTTAGCTAGATGACAACATTTTTAAATTTACCTTTGTGAAACCATAGATCTGCACAAGAGCTTCATCTTTTCTTCTCTTTCATTGAAAAACACAACCACAATCAACATTCCTTTTAGGTATCAGCAGAGAAGCTCAGACTCCTGAGACCAACTGCTCCTAATTTCTGAGTATTCCCTGCAAACAGCCTCACTTAACCATTCTTTTAAATTATTCAGCATGATGGATGCTCGTGATAAACATGATGGGGGTCAAAGTCATCAATTAAAAACATACCATAGAATAGATCTATTCTTCTCACTAACATTGGATTATTATAGCCCTATTTGAGAGCAAGAGGACAAATTGTCTTCATGAGTAACAGAATGAAAAGATAAACAAAGGAAACAAAGAAAATTAGAAGCAGAAAAAATGGCTACCTACTTATGACTGTTTTTCTTTTAGATGTACTGTCTACATTCACATGCTTGCAAAGCTTGCCTCAGCCAACTTGTACAGCATGTTTGTTGAACATCTTTGTTCCCCTGTCAGTCTCAGAATAACTGAAAATCCTTCAGAAACTTTGGCAGGAAAAACAGGACAACAAATTTTGGTATGCCTTAAAAACAATTAACAGACAAATAACTTTTTTCCTTCAGGTATTTGTAGTTCACCATGAATAGCAATTGTACTTTACAGTGGTATTTCTCACTACACCTTTTAAATAGAGGGCAGACTCAACGTGACTGGCGTTGTGCACAACAATGGCTTGTTCTCAACACCAGCAGAACGTTGAGCAGCCTCAGTGGTATAAAGCTTGGTGAAATTGTGAGTGCAGTTCAATATATAGCAATATATTTCATAATACAAGCAACTTTATTTTACTCTATATTACACTTATATCTAATGATCATTGTCCTTTATCAACTGAAAAAAAAACCAAAAACCAAAATAAAGCCAAATATGGAAGTCTTTTCAGAATTGTCTTTTCAACCTTCACCCAAGTAGAAATGAAACTGACGTAAGATAGAGTTTTTCTTGAGTGAGGAGTTCAAGATTTCAAGTTTCATGGACTTTGAAGGTATCTGCTAAGAATAGCAATTCATACCAAGCTACCTGAAGAATGAAACACTGTGTAATGATATTACTGTTATCTGTTCATTAAATCTTCATACTGAATTCATTCATTTATGAGCTATCTGCATCTCATTTGAACCAGATTTTCTTGTGGAATGTAATCTTTTTTTTTATTTTTTTTTCTTGGAATTCCTCAGTTCCTTTAAAAAAATTAATTCTGCTATTTTTCATCTGCGCTATTCATTTCCAGTGAAATTCACTGACTATATATATCTAATACAAGACTGTGTAGGCACTTCATACTTTCTGGAATTAAATTAGAACAATGAATGAGCTACTAATCAGCAGCTCTGAAGTCTCAATGTTCATGCCCATAAAAGAATAGGTATTTCAAAGTGTTACACTGAAGAATGCAATGCATTATTAGAGCCTCACTTAATGCATGGCTGAAACAATTTCCAGTGAGTTAATATCTCTGATTAAGAACATTTATACCAACAAAAAATTAATAGATAATGCTACTTATAATACAGAGCTTTAAGAGAGCAACATGTTGATTTTGAAGTTTGTTTTCACATAGCAAATCACAGCATTTTCATTTAATTTGCACGTAAAGATGGATTTTTCTTCAACAGAAGAATTATATCCTAAGTACATACACTTATTCAGCAAAAGTTTTAAAAATATTTTTTTTAGTCATGCATGACTTCCCTAAAATCTTTCAATTCATATAATCATGGCCCCAAATATGCATAGTATTCTTACAATCACCCTTGGAATTCTAATTCTTAAGCAATTCATTCTCCTTCCTGAAAGTAACCAATTTATGCCTATGTGTGAAGCTAAAACACTGAAGATCTACAACGTAGACAATAGAGTGCTGTCAGATCACCTCTGCCTAAAAACCACCACTTCATCTTATTTCACTTGTTATCTATGCCAAAAGTTATCAGTTCCCTTCACAAATTTGTGCAAGAAAAGCCCTGCAGAAAATATTATTGCTTTGAAGTTTAAAAGTGGACCTAATTGTTTTTATCTCCATGAGGACAAAGAATGGTCATAAGAAAATAATTTTATCTAAGACTCTTAGAATTTCTTGTAGTCGGTAAGACTACCATCATAATTGTCTTTCATTTGTGCTATGACATGTAGTAAAATTGTCAGCTGTTAAAATGTGCCAATTATGTGACAGTAGAGATGTTAATCAACTAGGCATTTATTTACAGAAGATGATATAATCAAATACCAAATTTTTTGCAATAGCTAGCAACATATCTATGCAACTATATTTTCATTACTCTGTTTTGTTGTTTTTTATTATATATATATTTGTACTTGTCTTAATTGCTCTCCAGAGAAATTATTAATATTCTTATTACTTGCTGGTATTGCTCCTACCAATAGTGGAGTTTTTCAGCTATTTCCTGTGCCATCTACAAAAAGTCCTTGAATTTTTGGCGATATACAGACAGAATCACAGAATCACAGAATTGTAGGGGTTGGAAGGGACCTCGAGAGATCATCGAGTCCAACCCCCCTGCCAGAGCAGGTTCCCTACTGCAGGTTGCACAGGTAGGCATCCAGGCGGGTCTTGAATATCTCCAGGGAAGGAGAGTCCACAACCTCCCTGGGCAGCCTGTTCCAGTGCTCCGTCACCCGCACCGTGAAGAAGTTCTTCCGCATGTTGGTGCGGAACTTCCTGTGCTCCAGCTTAAGGCCATTGCCCCTTGTCCTGTCCCCACTGACCACCGAAAAGAGGTTCCCCACCTCCATTTGCCTCCCGCAACTAAGATACTTATAAACATGGATCAGGTCCCCTCTCAGCCTTCTTTTCTCCAGGCTGAACAGACCCAGCTTACTGAGCCTCTCCTCATAGGGGAGATGCTCCAGGCCCTTTATCATCTTTGTGGCCCTCCGCTGGACTCTTTCCAGGAGGTCCCTGACTTTCTTATACAGGGGAGCCAAGAACTGGACACAGTACTCCAGCTGAGGCCTGACCAGGGCAGAGTAGAGGGGGAGGATCACCTCCCTCGACCTGCTGGCAATACTCTTTTTAATGCACCCCAGGATCCCATTAGCCTTCTTAGCCACCAGGGCACACTGCTGGCTCATGGCCAACCTGTCGTCTACCAGGACCTCCAGGTCCTTCTCTGTAGAGCTCCTCTCCAGACAGTATGTTAAAAGCAAGTGAGGGCATCTGTCCTTGATTTTTCTTTAGAAAAGTGTATTTATGTACATAGGAAAAGTGGCAGGTGATGGAAGAAGAAAGAGGTAATGCTTGTTGATCAAAGTAAGGAAATTGTAGCTGTATGAGGAAGAACTGACTTGATAAACAAACAACAAAGAATGTAGGTTTACTGATGTCCATCCCTAATTTAGAATACGATTAACACCCAGAAGTTTTCAGACAGAAAACAAGATATACTGCAAAAAAGAAAAGATTAAGCAGGAGTAGCAGCTGTAATCAAGAGATTATACATCTTTTTCAAATTAAAATCTTGCCATTAGTGGTCTCCTTTTATACCATCATTTTAATTCTCATCTCCTAAAAGCTGCCTGCTCATTTTAAATTAAAGTTAAAATAAGGTTTCTATAAACTTTAAATGAAATTAAAATCAAGTTCTATTGTCATATACACTAAACCTCTACTATTTTCACATGGGAGTATTTTTTCTCTCTGTAACCTGTTTCTTATTGCAACTTTTCATGTATACATACATATAGTCCTGCACATAGAGAAAAAGGTGATCACAAATACAGGCTTTACATTATCAAGTTTCTTAATAGGCTTTACATTTACCTTGCATTCACAGAAAGAACAGTGCAATGTATAAGACAGTGAATCAGGATCAATATTGTCCTTGAGCACTGTTATATTTTCTCCTAACTCTCCCCTAATCCTTACCATTTCAGCGTAGCACTCCATGAACTGCAATATATGAGGAAAATTTTTTGAATAATTTGCAAGAAAATTACATAAAGGCCCTTCAATAACCTTGCTTTGCAATACAACGACAAGTCTTCATAACAGACTGTCATTGGTTTTGGTATCTTATGATCTTGTGCACTAAAATCAAAGCTTGAAATGAGGCAAGCACAGTGCAACCTCTCAGCATTCCTGTGGGTATTGCTGCATCGTCAACATCATGTGCACATAATCCACCCACCTACCCTTTCTAATTCCAAGAGTGCCTGTTTCCTCACACAGTTATTACTCCCACATGAGTTTGCCCTTTCTCTCTCAGCTTCAATAATAACATTAGCTGATTTCTGGACAGACTAAAAACAACAGCTGCTTTCCTTTGGGCATTAAATACCATTTAGTACACTTTTTTCCTTAGGAAAAAACTAACCCTAACAGTGGTATAAATACTCCAAAATAGACACTTATGGGGGTGAATTGGAAATGTTTACTGATGTCAAGCACATCTAATATGTAGCACACTTTTGCATATGAGCAATATTTTCAGTCATTAAATTCTGAATGCATGTATCATTTTGACCTACACCGAAAACATTATTTTTAATGCCCTCAATTCTTCTTTGCTACATGATCCATATAGTAGCACTTTGGCCTTTTTGTTGTTATTTAGTGTTTTGCAGTTTGTTCAGACATTGGCTTTTTCTCCTTTTTATCAGACATTTCAAACAATGTTCTCGGTAATGGTGTAAAAACATCTTGTTGATAACAGTGTCCTAAAAATAAAGCTTCTGTTAACCTTAACAAGGAGACATTATATCTCCACATTGCTTTCTTTTCGAGTATTGTCCTATGCAATCCATGATGTTAGTCATGAACAGCAAGGACCTCCATAAACTTGAATACACACGTGCATTTTTTGGCCATCACATTCTGTGCATCGACATACTCAGCAGTTCGGAACTCTTCCTATCTAATGAAGGATTATGCCTGTGCCTGTGTTGAATGGCAGCATATTGTTATTAATTATTTGCAGTGCCTGCAGAGAGGCAGTATTTCCAAAGTTACTTAGAATTTACTAATTAGCACAAGTTAATTTGCACAAATTAAATATGTTTAATTTCAGCTGAAAGCTGACTAAGTTTTGTGGAAAGAAAGGGAAATCTAGGCATGAAAGGATTTTTTGACCTCAGAGAGGTTCTGACTTTGTCATTTTGCTTTTCATTACAAACAGAATTCTCAGCTTCATTCTTGTTGAGTAGTATCACTGAATGCAAAAGACTAAGCTTAGAAAATAGTCATTGCCACCGATACATACTGGTTTTGAAAAAGAAGTGCCAACTTTCCTGCTCCTCAGTACTTGCACCAAAGCCCTCTGCTCCCTTATTTGTGCCTATACAAGTTCTGTGTGTCAATGCAGTAAACTGTGTCGATAAAATTACCTGGGCCAGAAAAACTTTATCCTTATTCTTCTGTTTTATTTATTTATTTATTCAAGTATCAGATGAAAAAAACTTTCATCCTGCAAGCAAATTCGCCTTCTAATTTCTAAGTCACAGTGAAAAGTAAGCATGATGAAAAATCTGAGAGACATGTATTGTTCTCCATAAAAATAATTTTAAAATCTCCACATTCTCCACAAAGCTATTAAACATAAAAGAGAGCAGAATCCAGGAATATGTGGTATGGTAGCAAACAGGCGTACCAGCCACAATGTCTCATTTCTTATGTTACAGTCACTCTACACTTAAAATCCAGCTAGGTTTTCCTTAATCTTTTTATGCAAGCAATAACATCAGCAAAAGCCTACCATGAAAATCTTATTCCAGATTATTTTTTCCAGCTCTAACTTCCTGATGTGTTTTTGAAATGCTAATGTAATTGAGAAGTGGTTGGATTATTCTGTGTACTTTTTACTGCAAAACACTTACATTTCCAGCCATAATGGAAGGATATTTATGACATACAAGTTACAGCCAACTGCTGTCACTATCTCAGAATATAATCAGATTTCATGAAATGTGCTTTATGACCTCTGTGGTGTATAGTTTTATACCATTAAATGTAGCTTAGAAATAGCAGAAACTGATATTGATGGGATCTGTTCTTGATTGTGCACAAGGCAGACAGGAATGCTTAAGGAAACCAAAATAACAATAAAAGTGAATGAAAGATCTAGTTGCAGGCTACAGACGACTCTTATTCTTCCTGCCACATTTTCAGTAAAAATTCGGAAGAGTAATAGCCTTCTTTAGCTTTTTTATTGTTATGCGTACTATGCACATGACAAATGAATTTTTTTCAGGCTTCTAAACTATGTTAACCAGTGTAATCACATTTGGCAAGCTGAGTAAGCCAGAAAGCGTTGTTCTTGATGCAAAGTTTTAATAATTTTTAGAGAGGTGCTAACAGGCAGATTTATTTACAACTATGATCAAAAGAAGGCCGGACAGGAGAAAGGAATAGCAGAATAAAATACAGTATGTGTGTTAACCAGAGTGCTAATTTGGGAATGCAGTGTAACGTTACATAGAAAGAATTCAAGGAAAGATTGTATGCTATGATCATTCTCAAGCCTCAAACATCGATGCTTAACAATCATCCACAAAGCACTGCATAATCTGCAGAGATCAGCATATCCATATGGAATTCGCGTATAGTGGATGGAATCTGTTGCTTGCGACGTAAGATTACAGTATGAACTAAATGAAAGGACTTTTTCTATTCTATTACCAAACATAAAACAATGGAGACTACGGAAATACAAGGTGGCCGCTAGATTCCTATCCTCAAGCATCACTATTACAGCATTGAGAATGATACGCTAGCGTGTGACTACTCATTGCTGGTGTTCACTATGCCTGCTCTAAAATGAATTTCAACTTCAGCAAGAGAAAGAAATTTGACACCCAGTGCTAACTTTGGCTGTTCCTTAATCTAGGCCAAGAATTCATTTAGGCTTCCTATCACGTATGAGTAAATCCAAGAGAAATAATTAAATCAGGACAATATGGACTTCAAGATGGAAACAGAGGAAAAGAACAGGTTGTATGCTGATCTAACAGCTCATGTTCACACCTTGGCACATGCCTCCAAGCAAGCATCATGATGTACCCAAAGATGACTGGGAGCAGAATCTGGCAGTAGCTACCATTTATGACCATGGAGAAATCATGACTACGGTGAAAGCACAGAGCAATCGTCAGGAGAGTTTTGAGATTTTTGTCCTTTCTCAGCAGTCAATTGCTGTTACAACACAAGAAGTCATAACAACAACTTCATTGTCCATGTCTGCTGATACCACCCACAGAGGAAGGAGACAGAAACTGAGAGAAACACCACTGGACGTGGATGCCAAATTTCCTTTAAAATTAGTCTCCCACAGTCTGTATCTGGAATCTCGAAGAGACTTGGTTCACCTGAACGTCTGCATACAAGGTGGCATGGACTGATCTCCAAAGACAAAAACCATGTTTCACATCTGACATAGGACCTGGATAGCCAATACTTAGGAAAGAGGTCACAGGCTTGGAATCAAAAGCACTCAGAAATCACCTAGGAAGATATCAAAGGGTGGTAAGAGGACTGGATAAGACCTAGCTTCGTGAAGAGATTTTTTTTTTCATGTTATTTGCAATAATCATGTTAGTTACAATAATCACATTTCATTACTCAGAATAATCAAAATTGGTATATAAAATTATTACTGCTAGCATAAGTTAACTATTTACCTCTTTGGAAATCTTAGAAATGCGTTGATACACTTATTTTATGAACTAAGTCTCCATATCCTCTGAATGCTGCGATTTCATCAGCTATAGAGATGTAAAATGAAGTCGAAATGTACTCACTTATTTTAGCTCTCACTTCATTTATCTTTTCTCCAAGGCATTTAGCTTCAGCAAACCTGTCAATGCAATGATACGGAATTATTCAAATGCACAACTAGCTAAACTATTTGTTTACAATATAATACTGAATTTGTCAGGACTATTTTTTGCTTTTTTTTCCATCCAAAAAAGTCTGGTTTAAAAGAAGCCATTTCAAATGCAACTAATAGGCTTACTAGACAGAAAAAGTAAATTTATGTGACTATAAATGTTATTTCAATTCTCAAGATTGTATTTTCTTAAATCTATAAGTGGTAATTTACGATCATAATTATGCTAATATTACTATACTAATATAATATTAGTTTTAAAGTGATATGTTACTTGCAATTTTTTAACATACAGCTATATAAAAGGAAAGAATATAGAAAGAAAAAAATTCAGAGTGAAAACAAAATTTTTGAACTTCTGATTACCAGGAAATTTAACATTTAAGTCTGTAAGTTGCATATTGCTGACAATCATTGTTTGTGCTGTTTGAACATACAGTTCCCAGTCATTAAGAATCCTCTCAAACAGAAAAAATAACAAAGTGTGGCAGTACTTAATTATTCTGTTCTTCCACAGCTAGTCTGTATGTGAATGCAGATATTCCAGTTATATCCACCTATTGCTCCAATACTGATATGAGTCAAAGCTAGACAAATGAAAATATAACAGTAAGCAAGCAACAGCCTAAAAAGGGTGGAAATAAATCTGTACATCTGGCTTTGGAAAGTCCCTTTTTCTAGTATTCAAGTAGCTGGACCTCAGATTAAAACTGGAAATGAGCTTTTTTATAAATGTGAAATTTCCTCTGGTGTATTTCATTGTAGAGGAATGCAATTTTTGTAAATAAAGGACAGATACAGACTAACTATTGTTTTCCTTCAAAAAAATTACTAATTGCCTTTTGTAATATGCAATATTTGTTGTACTTAATATGCCTTACGTTCGTATCATCTTAGCATAAAATGAGGCCTTTCCACCTTGGCTTAGTGTTTTCACAGGAAAAATGAACTTAGTCATTTCTTGGAGGAGAGAGAGACCAAAGGAAGCTCAGCATGCTGCAGGACGTGTTGCTGGTGATTCAGTAGGTGGCTCTTCTCTCAGCATCTACTGAACTAATCTACTCACATATTTCTTTAATGTGTTGTAAAAGAAAACCACTTGTGGCAAATGAGTATCGCTTAATTCTTCCTACAAATGTAGTGATGTTAAATTTGGTAGCCTGGATGAGTCTAATGCTGGTAACTACATTTCTTTTGCAAAGATCCATTTTTAGTCTGCAGTCTCCTTCTTTTATAGCTGAAAATTTTATATGCCTTTTATATCCTTTTTCACTGTAATTTTTTTCTGCCATAACTGATTGAAGTAGAAAATTATTCCTAGTAAGAAAAATGCTCATCTGAGATTTTCCTTGGTAAGAGGTAATTGAATGATTACTTTTTAAAACCTTACATTTCCAGAGCACTTTCACATCAATGAAAGAGTCTTCAAAACATCCATGGGTTTTATAGAGATGTTAAAAAAGGGCAAGCTGAGATACAGGGAGATTAAGTAACTTAACAGATGTAAAAAATGCATTTCCATGCAAAATATTGTGAATAATGGCACAGACATCTATCCCATATTGTTAAGACTGAAGTAATATAAAACATGCAAATAGGTTACTCTGAAAGTAATGTCTCCTTTTTATTTCCTTGGAAACTACAACAGATACAAAGAGTACAACAACACTATTTGACAGAGAAAATTCTCAGCTACAAAACACTCTTTTTCAACACAGCCACCACCATCAGCTGTGCATTTTCACCAGCAATGAAGAGCCTGCATGTCATGTTCATAAAAATCTGCACCAGCGGAGTGACCCACTGTCACTGTCACCACTGCTGAAACACCACCACTGCCTCACTGCGCTCACATCTGCTGTTTGGTCTCCAGAAACATTCAGTAAGTGTCGATGAATGTCAGTGGGTGCAATTGTTTCCACATGGAGGAACTCAATTCCACACCTGTGCTCCATCCACACTTCCATGACAGACGCTGTTTCGCCAGACTGTCCCTCTGCTGCCATCTGTAACATGGCAACAAAATGTAATGGAATATTGGCAGAAGGTTCAACCTTTACTGCCATACCACCAACATCCACCTCTGATGTTGTGGGCAACAGAATAAAATAGGAGGCATTACTTTTGGAGCAGCCCTCATACATACAGGCATAGTATCTTGTCCATGTGTATGCTTGGTGATGCCACAAACTCTTAGGGGGCCAAGATCAGGGGTCTGTCTTATATTTGAACAGCACTGAGTAAAATTTCCAGTTGATGTATGTCTGAACTAATTCACTGGCGACTTTCAGATTGTATTCAAATCATCAAATCTTCATGTTAAGTTAAACATTCTAACAATCAGAATGTTCTTCTTTAGCTTGCAACATGAGGCTGCAGTAATGCTCACTTCAGTGTTACAAAGCATTCTGCTCACTCTACGTCTTGCTCTTTAGTAAATGCATGGTATCTAGGTATGTCATTAAAAAATAGCTGCCTACAGAGCCTTACAAATGTACTTAGGTTCTCCGCAATCTCTATAGTGTGTTAGAACTTGATGCTTTCTCCTTCTATGCTTTTTTTTTCCTATCAGTTTTCTGATATTTTACAGCAGTTGTTGGCATAATTACTCCACGACGCTTATTTAACTCAGTACTACATAAAGCTGTTTAGGAAAAATGGTATCTATGTCAGGCACTCAAATGCCAAATGTATTCTGCTGTATGGATTATGGCAGTGAATTCACTGTAACAGTTCAAATAGTGATAGTTTAAAATGGAAAAGGATGATTTGCTGCATTGTGACATGACATTTGTCACGTGACATTAGGCTTGAGATGATTTGTCATCTTGCCTGTGTTATTTTGATCTCTGCAAACTGAACCTTGCTGAATATGGAGGCAGAACTGCAAAACACAATTTTTAAGTAAGTCTTCAACTAATCTGGATGATTCTTGGTCTAGCCAAAGTAACTGAGGAAATCCACACATTGTATTTCCGTCTAACAAAGATAATGGCAAAACACAGTCAAGAAATATGACTTTCCCCTCAGGAAGCGGGGCATGAAAACCCGCCCCTTCTCAATAAGTCCATTTCCCAGTAAAACTGGAAAGAGCTGGAATTTCAGGTGACCACATCCATAGCTACTCATGGATGCTTGTTTTCAAGGCTGTATTCAATACGGATAAATAGCTCCAGCTGGGGTGTTCCTCAGCACTTTCTGTATCTTGCCCAAGGAAGGCAGAAGCCTTTGAAGTATCTGTGAGACTTTTATATAATCATTTTTCCACCTAGAACTTGTTTGGACTTAGAACACCAAAGCAGGTACAGAAGATTGCATGAAAATCTAATGGAAACACACCAAAGCATCTTTCTTTCTTTCCTCCAGATCCCATAGCTGAAATACTAACCTCATCAATTACTTAGCAATTATTGAGGCAAAACTTGTGTTGATTCCAATTCATGTTCACAGGCAGATTTAGCTGGACAAGTTGAAGCCAGCTGTCTATCCAGCCCTTATCCACAGCTCGCTGCCTTCAAAACTTGAATAGCTAAATGGGCCGTGCATCTGTTTCTCAAACACCACAGTTTATAAACTGGCACTATAACCTAAACTAAAATTTCGCATTAATCTATGACAGACCAAGAGATTCCATCTGTGACTATGAATCACAGTCAAACTAAATAAACAAGATAGAGATATAAAATTTGATTTGATTATTGGAAGAAAAAGGGCTACTTTTGATACTCCTTAAATAAAAAGCTAGAATAAAGTTGATATCGGTATCAATATGTGTGAACAATCATACTGTTAGCTCAGAAGAGTCCATGAGTGTCTTACATGAATAGAGAATTGTTGTGGAACAAGAATTTTGCCAAGGTTTAACTCTTTGAATACAAACGTCAGTAATTAAAAATTTAATATGTTGAAAAAAAAATCCCTAACTTATACCGAAAAACAAGACAAATTCAAATGAGAGCATATTTAGTGAAATATACAAACATTCACTAATTTCTAATTAGAAATTATGAGCGACCTAAGTAAAACTCATCCATAGCTACTGAGCTACTGAAAAAACAACTTAGCTGCTAACCAGCAAGGTTAACAGAAAGCAAGGAAAGAAGCAAGTGGGAAAAATTTAACAGAGAATATCAAAATGGAAATGAGATTTACATCACATCTGTGAGCTCAGTAGAATTTTACTACTGGAAATACTGACTACCGTGGGATTTAAAGGGCTTTGTGCAGTATATGCTATTGCATTGGAGTGGCTTCACAGGGAAGATTTCTTGCTAGTGTATTTCACCAGAAAACGAGACATGTTTTTCTGCTTCTTAGAGAAACACTAAGAGAATACAATAGTATTGAGGAACAGGACATTATTAAGTCCTCTGGAAGTCAGGTATAGGATGCCCGAATTTCAGCAGTTTGATTTTGTCTAGGCATAAACATAGATTTTTAAGCAGCATCACAGTCGTTGTACAGAAGAAAAATAAGAGCTGTTTCCTGTTAATTGCAAACTAAGCTGTAGAAGATGACTTTTTCCATCTTACAAAGCCACTTTTTTAGTACTTCCCATAAGCAACTGTACTAATGGAATAGCCTGAATCTACTGTCTTTTACTTCAGGAGTAAGTCACTAAATGAGCATTAGAGGGAGATTATTTTAACTAAATAGGGTTCCCTGTTTTTAAAATCCAGAGATGGTACTGAGTTACAATACTGAGTTGCATTCCCTGTAAAGATCTCTGAAGTAGTAGGTGGTAAGTTTTATGTTAGGAACAGTGTCTCTTTTATACATGTGGTTTTTTATTTGTTTCGTTTGTTTCTTCTTTTTTTTTTTTAAGGCAACAGATATTTTTCAGTATTTGATTTAATCAAATGATGACATTTGATTGTTTATATGCATACATATATATGTACGTATAGATTTATATTGTGTTGGCCCATGACATCAGCTGCAGATGTTGGCGACATGGCAGTAGAGGATGAACCTTCTGTCAGTTCCTATATGTGAATAATTCCATAGCCCAACCAACATTTTGTGACCTTTGCTGTCAAACTTTGAGCTAGGCTCACTGATGGTTCACCATTCAATTAACACAAGAATGGTATAATTAGCAGCCAAAGAAAATCTACCCAAAATACCAAAGGAAAAAATACTACAGCTAAAAATAAGTATTTTGTGAACCAACTACTGTTCCTGGTATGGCAAAAGTGGTTATGTAACTATAAACAAAAATATTAACATGAGAAATCTCTATGTAAAGGGAAGTTTTGATAGCCTTTAAACATCTGGTGTCCACACACTTCTTCCTGTGCAATTTGAACCCTGGCTGGGTAACCCAGCTTTTGTGCAACTGGTGGTTCAGAGGCTGCATTCCTAATTACAGGCTGGACTTGATGTAAATCCATTTTAATGAACTCAGTGAACTTGGAGCTACAGATATCTTCACTAAAATCCACTGCAAATGGCAGGGGAAAACTGTCTTGTTTCAAAGTATCAGTGTTCACACTAGCACCAACTTCGCAATCAGCTGCTGCATATTTGAGAGGGGCTACCGAAGGCATGAATCTGAATCTTGTCATCTTTTAGGGGAAGGAAATCTGGCGTCAAAGTTTGTGGGTTCTACTAATCTCTATTATATGTTCTGAAATCAGAAGGATATATACTACTGGTTTACTTCAATAGCAACAACTATCAGAGAAAATATGGTAGAATTATGATTAACTAGAGAAAATTCAGGACATGGCTCAGAACTGCTGTGCTCCCATGATTATGCTGTAACCATGAACTGCTCTCTCAATAGACAGCAATATCAAAGATGATGTAGTGCAATATACATGTGGCAGCTTCTGACCTATCGATCAGAAGAAAGACATTACTAAATACACAATTTACATGGATAACATTTTAAATGTATTTAATGTCTTGGCAATCTGTGTACCTGTGGCTGCAAGTCATAGACCTAGGTAGAAAATTAACCAGTTCACAAAAATGGTAAGCAGCAAGATCTTGAATAAATCACAGAGACATGGAAGAGATAATTTCTTGCCTGGATTTCAATAAAATAAATGAAGATATGATTCAGTGACACTGAAAACAATATCTTTCATGCCTATTAAGTATGAAAATTGTGCTATTAGCAAAGCATAAGAAAGAAAGAAAGCAGATGAAACATGGAGAACATAAAACACGAAGACTCTAGGGAAAAAAAAGGAAAAAACAAAAAAACAGGCAGAACTGTTACAGTTAGAAGGGTACATTGAGAGATCTGCTTCTGGTATGCATAATCAAAAAATGTCATATTTCTCTTACAGTACAAGGAAGGTTAACATTTGTAAAACTGACAGTGAAACAGTACTATTATATAGTGAACATGGACTAGTTTTGGGGTTTAATTTTTGAGATGCATAAAGTCTGCTTTACGAAAATTCATGTTTTTATTATTTCACCATTCTCAGCATCTTCACCAAAAGATTTTGAAGTGTTTTGCTAGCATTAAAAACAAACGTGGAGGGAGAAAGTATTATTTCTGTTTTAGAGTGCAGAACTGGAGGAGAGAAGCTAAAATCATTTGGCAAACAAGTTAGGAGCAATAGACCAAAGCATCTGTTAAACATCTCCTACTCTACTTTCCAATTCAGTGCTAAAGCCAGTAAAGCATTTTCGACAATGGAAATTACAGTAATCAATTTAGTCACATGTATCTAACTTCCTCTAGATAATTCATGATCATGAATGCCATTTACCACATTGCTTCAATACTGCTACGAAGATAAGATGAAAAAACCAGAGGACAGATGCACTGAGATCACTCATGCCATTTTCATATTCTTTTCAGACTTTCATTCTGTCATCAATCATTGCCTTCCAAATATGGAATATCCCTGTAAGAAAAGGCTAAGTTTCTGTACGAGCTTCTCTGTAGAAGTCTAGGATGGCTGGTGCAGCTCCTATCCAGGCTCATAATGAACTCTCAGATGTCTCTTCCCATCTGTACCTTGCTGTGACCCTTACCTCTGTTTTAGAAGCTGCTTGTTGTCCTTGATGGTTATACTGTCCACATGATCCCGCTTGAAAATTTCAAAGGCCTCCTGACATCCAAGTGACATCTTTCCTCCTGTCTCAAGAAAAAGTTGGAACGGCTTCAGAGTAAACAAGAGACAGACATTTCACATTTATTTAATTCCTTTGTAGACAAATATGGCAAATCAGCCCAAAGGTCTTAAAGAATCCAGAAGACTGCTCTGTTGTCCACCAATAGGAAAGAATCTTTGACAAAAGATCTCTCTTACCTGATAAATTGATTAATTTTCACTTGGCTTCCCTAAAGCTTAAATACTTGTGTTGCATAATTTCTCAAGACAACTTAATTTTTTGATAAATAAAATCAAAATGTGAAATTTTAAAATATTAGAAATATTCTTGAGTATAAGAATATCAGAGGCATTTTCACAACATCAAGCTGTACTTGCTTCAGTATTTCTTTCGTCCCTTTATCGTATTTGCCCCAAGACACGACTTGAATATTTTCAGTACTCTGCGAAGAGAAAAACTGGGGATTCTTTTAATTAGATGTCTTTCCCGCTCTTCAGTGAACACCACCTCCTTTTAGTGAATCATGTATCTACAAAAACGTCTGGTCCCTGCATTTTAGACCTTCAATATGGTGTTTATTTCCTTTTGTGCACCAGAAAGTCAAGACGTACTTGGCCTTTAAATCTTTTTTCAAAATACTACAGAAAAGTATCATGGTCTGCATTATTTACCAGTTCTCGTTGCCAAATGATCTACAAAACCAAATAAGAAGTCACGCATATTATTAACTAAAAAATTCAAAAGCTACTCACAAGCCTGCCTTCCTGCTTCAGAGGTATCAAGCCCCAAATCCATCGTGCAAAAGAGCAATAAGTTTTCTTGAAAGTTTTGCTGTTCAGTAGTTTTCTATATGGTTTGTGCCAATGCACTAGCATTACCAACAACATATAACATTTGCAAATTATTTTTGTCTACTCACTTTGCAGTTTTGGCATAAGTGGGGATGACACATATTAACAAAGCATACCTGAATATTATGCTGTGCAATACTAGAATGTTATACCTTGTCAGGGTTCAGCTCAGCTTGCATGAAAAAGCTACATTTTATAGTCACTCAAGAATATGTTCTGCTGCCCCTCATTGTGCTTATCGTTTCAGAATTTCTTCCCACTGACTTCAGTGAGATTTTTGAGGTGTAAGGTACTATTTACAGTGAAGGCTGGTAACACAAACTAGCACTCAGGATTCAATAATCAGTAGAAGTTTTAAAACTCTATTAAAAATGCAGTAGAAAAATTTGCCTTCTGTTTCAGTTGAAAGAATCAGCACATCTGTTACTAATTTAAAAATTTTGAGTTGAAAATAGAACCACCAGGAATGTTTGAATGGCAAAACATGTAGAAATGCTCCACCCTTTCTGAATAAGAAAATCAGAAAAAGATACAGTACGATTATGCCACTGTGTGATCCAAAAGAGCAAAAGAATTTAGGAAAATATATTTTTCTGGGATAATGACCTGAGAATATAATGTTCATGTTTCATGTCTGCCTTGAAGGAAAAACTCAGCTTTGCAAGCAGAATTTTATAGTACATTCATCCCATCACTAACGCTAATTTTAATATGCAGCCTGAGCTGACTCTCTAAAATTTTTTTTTTCAGAAAACGTTTGCATTAAGTGCAGAAAACCTCAAAGAAATTCACATTTGAGCTTCAAATAAACAGTGAAACACCCTTACTCACAGGTAATACTGCAATGTAAAGTATTTAATTCTTCTGACAATGCCTTATCTTTGAGTGGAAGTAAGAAGTGGAACTAAGTTTGGAAAACAAAAACTATTATGATGCTTACTGCTTCTTCCAGGCAAAATTAAAGGTAATTCGATAGTAGTTTTCCACAATTACATCAAGAGGCAACAAAATTGTACAGCTTAACAAAGCGCACAAAAATAAATCTCCAGAACTCTTTTGAAAGAGAAATTTTCTGGCTTATACAGTCCATTCAAGAAAATACAGAAGTAGGTGAAATAGTAAACAATCACATTCTGAAAACAGTATCTCAGCAGCTTAAAAAGAAGCATTAAGATTGTATCTCAGCCTAACACGAACATAAAAAAGAAATAGAATGTATGTTGCAGCCTGTGGGTAATGACGGAGATATTTAGGATGAAAATAAGGAAATACAGCAATGTTAATACAAGTAAAAGACCACAAGAACCATCAGAAGCTTGATTAAATGGTGATGTTTTTATTTTGCTCAGTAATTATGATTATTCTTTCTGCATGTTTGATATATTTTCAATTATGCTATTTTACATTCCCTTAAATGACCTAGTATTTCATAAAGTAGCTTCATTTTCTTTCAAATGGCTTCCAAATGCAAAGGTGCACCAAAATTATTGGCATACTGTCTCTACTAGGCCTAATTCTAACAGATAAGCTGTATGTTCTTTTAAAACAAGGCACTATTGACTTTTCTGTTTTGCTCTAGCGTTAAACTAATACATATTTATAACACTATATACAATAATTATATGAATAAAAGCAGAATTGAGAGAAGAAAACACCGATGATCGCACAATGTTGGCAAGGTTCTCAAACAGTTCATTATTCTTGTAGAAAACAATTTCTTTTGCTCTAACAGACCAAGCAAATTCTCTTACCCTTTAATACTGTGCCATAGTATTACAAAATAAATGTCTGAAAATTCTTCTCTGAGGAATAATCAACCTATATTACAGGGCACAACAAGGAAACGTCATCAAGTCATTATAATGCAAACAGGAATAATTGTTATCAAAATAATTCAGATTAAAAAACTACAGTTTTCTTACAATCACATTCATGAAGTCCCTGTTGACAGTGTTGTATTAAAAAATGATAAATTTTGAAATAATTTTTTTTTTTTTT
>WBMW01003581.1:4009535-4060002 GCA_013396635.1 Penelope pileata
TTTTTTTTTTTTACTTTACTGTTAGGTTGTGTAAGTTGGTTTTAATGTTCAAACATGCAGAAATGTGCCCAATTCATAGTGTGAAATTTACAGCAAACACATTAATCACCTCAAATGCAAAGAGCTCAAAATTTGGGAAAGTTCATGTCTCATCCACATTCTGAATTTGAATATTTAAGAATGTTCTCATTGAAGGTTTGATTTCAGTCTGCACTTCTACCTGGTGCATTCCACCAACCTGCATATTAAATAAAAAAGTTTCAGGGTAAGTTCAGTGTCAGAAAGCAGAATCACCATGTCTCCTCACAATCCCAAATTGTAGCCAGATCATGGCCCTGGTTTGAGAGCTTCAATGGAACTCTAGTGGCCCTCATGCCACAGGCTGTCAGTTTATTCTGCAAAAACAACTCTTCAGCAGTGAAGAATCAAAGTTGCAATTTGAGCTGTTCTGAGGGAGGAATATTAAGACTGCCTGTTAACAAAAGCAAACTCTTGGGAATAGCTGTTGTGACTCTTTGCAGATCATGTATTCTGATGAGAAAGGCATCTGTCCACTCCTCTGCCCACATATCTGTTTCGCAGAAACTTCTTTTTCACAGTAGAAGACTTTCTCCTTCCATTCCTACAAAGTGCTCTGTCTGTCAGCTCTTTCATTGAAATCATGAAGAGCAAAACGTCCCCTTTGTTCACTGAAAGCTCTCATCTGACAGTTGTCTGAAGAACTTCAGGATGGCAGCTAGTGTGAATTGTGAGTCTTCATTCTTATGAAGAATGGTTGACCTTTCTGTTATCTATGTCAGCTTATGATCAAATATCAACAAAGGAATTATGGGCACTTTGAAATGAAACTTAAGACAAATTATTTGATAAGTCTTTGTATTAGAACTAAGGTATTAAAGTATTTACATATAAGCATAATTCACTACAACTCTATCAAGATCCCTTAACATATCATGGTCAACTGTTCAGAATGGAAAAATTAGATATAACTAACCTTGTGTATTATGAATCAACAAAGAATAAATACTGAAAACTAGGAAAAGAGATCCCAATAAAATATACAACAAATACTTTCCTGCTGTAAATCTCAACTAAATTTTTCACGAGCATACACATTACATACGAATACATTCATTAAGCTGTACTTCAAAAATGGGAAAAACATTAAACAAGGTTGCTCATGGTACCCCTTCAGAATTGAGCTGCAAAACATAGCCTGTGGGAAAGTTAAAATCTTCAAAGGAAAAACAGAACATTTGGACTCAATGAATTAAATAAGACACTAGGATAATCTAATGTCTCTTTCTCTGCAGTTTCTTTTGTCCGCTTACAGGGGAGAAAAAGAGTAAAACAACTCTTTGAGTTTATTTATTGTGATATTGTGCATTGATCTAGCAGGTCAGACTGCACTGCATTAGTGAAAATTTTCACTGTGCATTTAACTCATTGCAGCTTGAGTTAATTGGTATGTGGTCATTTACACAGGCATTTTATCCACTTGAAGATAACTGATGGTCAAGACAAACTATTTTGTATATAATGTCTTCTAAAAAGCAGTCACCACTAAATGAGACAAACGCGTAACAGCAAAAAACAAAAACAAAAACCAACCAATTAAACATAAAGAACTATGTCGGACAAAATTCAAAATACCGGTATCTACTACAATAGGTATTGTTAGAGGATATGTAATCACTAAAACTGGGATAAATATTGAACTATATATATAAAGCTTAAACTGTGTATAAAGTTAATTTAAAATAAGATGAAATTGGTTAAAGTTCACCAAGAACATCACCAACAAAACTCAAAATGGCATATGACTGTTGAATCTAACCATGTTGATTTTCTCAGTTTCATTGTTTTAAGAAATCTCAGATAACAACAAAGGTAAGAAGAATGTTTTTCATGTTAATCCATTGTATTTTTGATAGGCTTTTGCAACAAAAGCCACTTGACCTTAAATGGCAAGTGAGAGCCAGAAATTCAGTTTTAGGCTCCTTATTGACTTGTAAGTCTGCCACCAGATTGAACCTTAGAGTGATTTCAATGCAAAAAGATTGAAACTACTGAAATCTTTTTCCCTCATTTTTCTCTTCTGAAAAATAAGCATACTAGTTTGCCTGCCAAGTGTTGCAAAGCGCAATGTTAGTGAGAACTACAGGATAAAGGAAAACTGTTAACAACTTAAATTGTCAATGATTTCACCGATAAAGCATATTTTTTTCTAGGATGTATCAGATTAATTTTAGTTTGATTCTATTTCAGTTATGTATTCTAATAAAATCACAGATGACATGGAATCACTTCAAGATGCTATAGAATATCTGCACTAACATTAAAGATTTACAGTGTACCTACTTTGTGTTACTTAGTTATGTTTCTATATTTTCTTTAAAGAGTCAATGGACAGCAGGAGTTATCAGACTCAAAGTCAGGGAAGAGTTACTGTGAAGGTGCAGATACTGAGAATCAGAGGCTACTTAGCATGAACAAAATGTTTGCAGATATCAGCAGTGAGGAATGCAGTCATGTATCTATTGATAAAATCAAGATTTTCTCATGTTCTGGTGCCAGTTTTACTAAAGAAATATTTCTCATTTTCAAACATTTCATATATGATGGCTTGCTTTTTTCAAAAGAAAAAAATGTTTTTCAGCTTTTTACAACCATTTACTTTCAAGCTGCCTGTGACACCATACCTGATTGTACAATACATACACACATTTGAAGTCCTTAATTAATAGGTAGAAAGAGAGGGGAAATGAAGTGTGGTAGGCTTGGCAGAAGCTCAGGGGGTGGATACAAAGGAAAATATGAAGTCAAACCCACAAGAACTTTAAAAGACCCACCCAACAGTGCTGCCACATCTAAATAAATAAGGTTCATTTTTGTCTATGCTGAAATCACACATTTTAGGTAACTTCATCTTATATTATGTTGCTCAGTTCACATTAAAAGCTGAACGTTATAAATAGGCTATGCTTTTCTCTCTAAATATAAAGCAAGGCCAATATGTTAGTTCAATATATTAGAGCATCATGATACTAATCTTTGCATTTGGTTGCAGGTACTTTTTTATTTATAGCAGTGCCATAATATTCTCTTCAAATTCTTTTGAAAATTCAGTGAGGTAAATCTTTCTTCCAAAGATTTTATCTTGCACCTTCATTTCAGTTATTGCATCTCAATTCAAGTATTAGTTACTACACCACTTGTATTTATGTATGTAAATCTTCTTTCATATCATTCAGATGTTTACTTATGTTGGTGTCTAGAAGCTGCAATAAAAAATGAGACTGTTGACTTCTACTCTCTGGTGATTAATGTGTTTGAGAAACAAAAACTACGGCCCTCTACTAGTTCATTGGATTAATACAGGATTGAACTGAACATTCCCCAGGGGTCTGTCTTGGGACGAGAACTCTTCAACATCTTCATCAGTGATCTGGATAGAGAGACTGAGCGTACCCCTCAGCAAGATTGCTGATGACACTAAGCTGAGTGGTGCAGTTGATGCAACAAAAGGAAGGGACGCCATCTAAAGGGACCTGGACAATCTTAAGAAGTGGGCCCACAAAAACCTAATGAGGTTCAACAGGGCCAATTGCGAAGTCTTGCACTTGGGCTGGGGCAATCCCAGACACGCGTACCACCGGGGAGAAGGACTTGGGGGTTCTGGTGGACGAAAAGATTGACATGAGACAGCAGTGTACACTTGGAGCCCAGAAGGCCAACAGTATCCTGGGCTGCATCAAAAAAGGGATGGCCAGCAGGGCGAGGGAGGCGATTGTCACCTTCTATTCTGTCCTTATGAGGCTCCATCTGGAGTATTGCATCCAGGGCTGGGGCTCCTAGCACAAGAAAGACGTGAAGATGTTGGAGTGGGCCCAGAGGAGGGCCATAAAGATGATCAAAGGGCTGGAGCACCTCTCCTATGAAGAAAGTTTGAGGGAGCTGGGCTTGTTCAGCTTGGAGAAGGCTCTGGAGATATTTTATTGTGGCTTTCCAGTACTTAAAGGGAGCTTACAAACAGGAGAGAGACCAACTTTTTACATGGTTAGTGATAGGACAAAAGGGAATGGTTTTAAACTAAAAGAGGGGAGATTTAGGTTAGATGTTAGACAGAAATTCGTTACTCAGATGGTGGTGAGGCACTGGAACCAGTTGCCCAGAGTGATTGTGGATTTCCCATTCCTGGAGGCATTCAAGTCCAGGTTGGATGGGGCCCTGGGCAGCTTGATCATTAACAGCAACCCTGTTAATGGCAGGGGGGTTGGAACTAGGTGATCTTGAAGATCCCTTCCAACCGAAGCCATTCCATGATTCTATGATCTAAGATCTTTTGTTATTCAGCAAAGACATAGTGTTTGGAAAACTAACTGTCTCTCTGCTTTTCTGGCAAAACATTAAAGTATAGAACTTAAGAGAAGTTGCAATGTATGTAGCCTAAGATGAGGATGCATAAAATTAATCCCTACTTAGATATTTAATCCCTGAACAATAAACTGGCAGATGGGATCTTACACTGAAGAAAACCAACACCATGCCTCACCTTGTAGAAGGCATATATTCAACATGATGCAGAGTTTGCTTGATTATGAACTTATTTAACTTTCAAAATTGTGAATGATCTATTGTATCAAGCTATTTTTTTGTTTATCCTCTAATAACTCTGATCTACAATCAAGTATGAAGCAGACAACCACTGTGGCTTAACATGGCATGTAAAAAAGAAAATTGCAGCTAAGGCAAATCTTATATCGGAGACGGAAGACTATGAAAAAGCTAGAAAAGCAATAGACAACCAAAGAAGATAAATTCTATATCATATATTTTTTTCTATGATTATTAGCATTCATTTGAAAGACTGTTATCTGTTAATAATTTCAGTTACCTATCAATTTTAAATTAGACTACAGTTTTTAAGATGAAGATTTCATTTAAGGTTAAGTAATACCAAATTAAATACATATATTTGGACATTATTCATGTATTTTCCATGTTGCAGTAGCAACATTTGCTGCTTCTGTTTTAGACCTGAAAACGGGCTTTTATGTTCAAAAGCTTGCCTGGCTTTTTCAACTATACAAACATTTTTTAAAAAACAGAATACTCTCAATAAAATTTCTCTTTTCTGCATATTTTAGGGTGTTTTGAGTGATAGACACTACATTTAAATGTTCCTTTTCCTTATATCTTTTGCAATTTTAGAAAAATGACTGAATTGTGGGATAAGAATATTTTAAGAGTTCTACCAAATGACAGCCTGCATCAATGGCATCATGACAGCTTGGACCAAATGCAAGTGAAGTTTTTTGTTCGGCACAGCTGTAGAGATCTGCATGTATTTTTGGTGCCTCAAGAACCAGCTCCACCACCAATCTTGCTGGTGACACCATAAACCACAAAAGAGGCACATTTCATTTTCAGAGCAGTTCAGCATAGGAATAATGACTTGTTTTCCATCAATCTGGTTTTGGAAACTTAGTGTACTTTTAATTCCATATTACGTTTTAGTTTTATTCTTTGTTACGATATAGAGGTTTTCCGAAGTCTGTATGCTTCTACGTCTCTAGTAGACAAAAAATTGTCTGTAGTGGGTATGCTACCAATTAGTACCAGTTTGGGGCTATCTTAATATTTCACATTAACTGCAGGAGTGCAGGAACTGTTTCATAATAGGTTTTTCGTTTGCCTATTTGCTTGTTTGTTTTCAGCAGGAATATTTTATTACCAAAAAATGGGGTATATCGAGACAGAGTTGAGAAAAGAAATCATGACAGAGACTCTGTGGTAAACTGTGCCTTCTAACCAGCCAATATTCTAGATAAACTAGTTTTAAAATTTGCTCTCTATTTACATTCAAGATGAATGATCTTTACCAATCTCATTATTTATTCCTTCTGGTAGCTGAAAACCAGAAATTAAGAAATGACTGAAACTTCTCCGTAAAAGAATTAAGTTTGATTCTTCTTCTGTTGAAATTTTATTGGAGTTTGCCTCTGAGAATGAATAGGTTTTTGTTTTTTTTTTTATATTTAAATCCAGATTTTCAGAAGTAATTAGGCAAGTCATTCCCTGACCACCCTAAATTTCAAGTACTCAGCTCATGAGGAAGCATTTTCTTCCTTCCTCAAGAAGTCCTGCAATCATCACATTATAGACAGCATCACTTCTTTCTTATGCCATTGCTGATGTTTAAAATAACAATGGACAAAGCAGCCAATGGATATTAACTGTACTCTAAATATGCACACAAAATTGGTCCTTCAGGAGATTTAATCTTTTCAAAACTGATATCTTCTAGGCCTGTGATAAATTCTGCTGGATGAGCATACAGTGAGTTAGATTACAGTGTAGTCAAGACGTGAATCCTTTGCATGCATAAGAGCAGAAGTTTAGATGACACCTGCGTAATTTTCCTCAGATGTTTGCATGCTCTTAAACACCAAACTTGACAGCAATTTATTGAATTCTCTATGGAATTAAGCACATCATACCTCGTGCTATATAAGGGGTTCATTTTAGTGAATCTACATCTGCATTTGTACCAAAGTAGTTAGTTGAGCGTTTGATAGTTATTAGTACTGACATACATATAACTCCACTTTTATTTGTAATTGTTATGAAATAGGAATTAAAGTAGAAAGGGAGGAGATTACTATGGACCTTGGAATTATATATGTCAGCAAATAGGTTAACTTCTCTCCTGAAGTTTCACTTCAGCTTTTGAAAAATTTGTCAGACTACTTGTTGCTACCTCTCCATTATTATGGACTTTCCTCAGCTTTAAAAATAATTTAAAAGCTTTTAACAACAGTTTTTAACATACCTGTTTTGCTTTGAAAGAAAAAAAAAATCTCTCTCTAATTTAAAGGAAACACTAAATCTTGGCACAAGGAGGGAAAAAGAAAAAAAAAAACAAGCAAAGATTCTGAATGCTATATACATCTTTCTGTATCGCAATCTGGCCAAATGAAAGTATAAGTGCACTTACTATCTGAAACAGAGTTAACACTCCAGAAGTTTGAGGAGGTTTAAATAAAACTGTAATTTGCTTTTTTAATCGAGCACTTTGACTAATGCCATTATTCATTTTTAAATAGTTTAACCAAAATCATACTACTCACTAAAAAATAGGATAAAGCAAAGCAAATACCTCAGGATTTTTTCTGACAATGATGATAAATAGCACACATTATATTTTCAAGAATAAAATTACGCAACACATTACACCTATTTTAATATTCTAAAAATAAAACTTTCAGAAACAGATTTCTTCAGCAGAAAGATGGATTTTAACTTGAACATTCTTTAGATGCCATAAAAAGTTCACTTAAGTTCACTTGGTTTTGAGTTACGGCCATTAGCAATCACTCTTTGCCATATGAGAAATCTGGGCTCCATGGAAATACTACTAAATTAACCAAAGTGCAAAGGATTTTAAGAAGTAACAAGAAGTAACAATCAATGTGATAAAAGACATAAACAGATCAAATTTTTAGGCTTCCAAAATGCACCCATATCAAAACCTTTCCTGCTGAAAATTGTTAAAAAAAAAAAAAAAAAAATCATTCCCATCCCCAGTAATTTCCTTTTTGTAGGAAGAAGCAAAGAATGAGATATCTTCACTTCGGTTTTAATTAAAATTCTTTTCCTCTCAAAACTAAAGCAATTGGGTCACTCCAGTTGCATGGGATATTCCTGTTGATTTTATGTGAGATAAACACATGTACTAATCTTATGCTGATGTTTAACTGTCATTTTTTGGGAGGTTTGGATTACACAAGGTGCAACGTAGCATAAATGGCTGAATGTCAAAGACAACAAGAGCGGATTCTATGAATACACAGGCAATAAAAGGAAGGCTAGGGGATATGCAAGACTCACGCTGAATTTTGCAGGCACCCTGGTTACACAGGACATGCAAAAGTCTGAGGTACTAAATGCTTTCTTTGACTTAGTCTTTAGAAAGACTGGCCTTCAGGAATACTAGGTCTCTGTGATCAGGGAGAAAGTCTGGAGCAAGGAAGATGTACCCTTGGTCAGGTCAGAGAATACTTAAGCGAACTGGACATACATGAGTCCATGAGCGCTGGGGGGATCCACATACGAGTACTGAGGGAGCTGGCAGGTTATATTTCAAGGACACTCTCGATAATCTTCAATCAATCATGGTGAATGGAAAAAAAGACTCTAAAGACTGGAGGAAAGCAAGCATAATTCCTATCTTCAACAATGACAAGGATTACTCAAGAAACTACAGGTTGGTCAGCCTTACCTCAGTCCCATGGAATCTGGTGGAGCAGCTATTTCTGGGAACTACTTCCAGGCACATGAAGGATAAGAAAATCATCAGGAATAGTCAGCACAGAATCACAAAGGAGAAGACATATTTGACCAACCTGACAAACTTCTATGAAGAAGTGACTTGCTGGCAGATGAGGGGACAGAACTGCATATTGTCTACCTGGACTTCAGTAAGGCCTTTGAAACTGTCTCCCATAAGATCCTCATAGACAAGCCATTGATGCATGGGCTAGATGAACAGACAATGAGATGACTGCATACTGGCTGAATGGCTATGGCTAGATCAGTGGCATAAAGTCCAGGTGGAAGCTAATAACTGGCAGTGTACACCAGGGGTCCGATCCTGTTTAAAATCTTCATTAGTGACCTGGAAGATGGGACAGAGTGCAAGTTTGCTGATGACACAAAAGTAGGAGGAGTGGCTGATATACCAGAGGGTTGTGCTGCCATCCAGAGGGAACACAACAGGCTTGAGCAACGGGCTGATAGGAACCACATGAAGTTCAACAAGTAGCAAAGTCCTCCTTCTAGGGAGGAAGTACCCCACGTACCAGTACGTGCTGGATGTTACCTGACTTGGAAAGAATCTTTGCAGGAAAGGACCTGGGAGTCCTGGTGGACACCGAGTTGAATATGAACCAAAAACGTGCCCTTGCTGAAAGAAGGCTAACAGTATCCAGGACTGCATTGGGCAGAATAATGCCAGTAAGTTGAGGGATAGGATCCTTCACCTCTAGTCAGCAGTGATGAGGCCACATCTGGAGTACTGTGTTCAGTTCTGGGCTTCCATGTAGTAGAGCCATGGAAAAACTGGAGAGAGTCCAGTGAGGGGCCAACAAAGATGATTAAGGGATTGGAGAACCTCTCATGGAAAGATTGAGAGAGCTGAGACTGTTTACCCTACAAAAGAGAAGACACAGGGATCTTGTCAATGTACATAAAAACCTTAAGGGAGGAGATAATAATGGAGCCAGGCTTTTTTCAGTGTTGCCCAGTCACAGGACAAGCAGAAATAGGCACACACTGGAATGCAGGAGGTTCCCTTTGAACATCATGAAACACATTTTTAGTGTGAGGGTGGCTGAACACTGGCTTTTGTTGCCCAGAGAAGCTGTGGAGCCTCCCTCCTTGGATATATTCAAAAGATATATTCAAAAGCTGCCTGAATATGGTTTTGGGTTGCCTGCTCTAGGAGGACCTGCTTGAGCACTGGGGTTAGACGACACTCAGAGGTCCCTTCCAACCCTAATCATTCTGTGATTCTATGGCCTTCGGTATTAAGACCTGTTTGCAGCCATAAAACATGCTAAATAGTAGACACATAGACTAGAAGCAGCCAAACATTCCCAAATATTTTTACAAGCAAGTTAAGGAGAATCAAATCCTTGATGTTACAATCTACCATAGGAAAGGAGGAGAAGAGGTGAATCTAAGGTCTTAAATCCTCCCAAAGGAGGATTTGTTAGGTGAAAACCACTCAGATATTTATAGGAAGAGAAACAGACTCATATAGAAAAGCCTTGATCCTTGACCTGGCAATTCCTTTTATTTCTGAATGTTTGTGTTTGGCACACTGGAAAGGCAAAAGAGATGCTTCTCATCGAATACCGAAACAAACAGGGTACTTTGCCAAGCATTCCAACAAATCAAACAGGATAAGATCAATGCAAAAATCATGATCAAGACAGTCTAATCACATCTTTCAACATCCTCTCAGAGTCAACAAATTGTGTCCTAAAATACTCATACTCACAGGCTTATTTCTAATTGCAAGATCATTTGTTTCCTATCATGTGGTTCTTTTTACAGGCTTATAATATAAAAAAATTAATTTCTCACCTCTGTTATCCTGCTTAGAAAGTTGCTTCTAAATTTCCCACCTATGATGGTTACAAACCTTCTAATTTATTGTTTCAGAATATTCACTACCATTTCACACTGATTTGGTATTTTTTAATTAATACTATCAATTACCAAATTGGATCTCTCTCTGCTTGGTATTCCTCTAAATGGTTTCATAATTCATATATCGATGCAACTTTCATTTAAAAAAGTAGAGGTTTGTCTTCCTGTTTTAAAACATTTGTACTTCCTTAAAAAGTCACTTCCCAGTCATTGACTCAGTTTGATTTCTTTGTCTCATCCATGCCGCCCAGATGCAAATACCACATTCTAAATGACATCTTCCTCATGACTAGTTAATTGAGCCAATAAGCAACAGCTCCTTTATTAGATCCCAAAATCAGACTTTGCAGTTAGTGCTATTTGATTTCTCATTTTGCCAAATGTAATCCAAAAAATCATGTATTTCTTCCTGCATAATGATTCTTTTGTCTTTAGTAACAACAATACCTCCAATGTTAAAACACTTATAAATTTAGTAAGTAAACACCTTGTTCTTGCTCTAAGCTCCGTGATTACAATAGAAAACATGAGCGCTCTACAGGGCAATTCTGAAGAAATAGCTTTCCCCACCCACATAAATATCTTTCCAACAATGCATTGCAACATCTCTTTTCTTCATCCCTAATTCTTCATCTAATTAAAAATTGTTTTAACAACCTCGGCACGGTCATGCTTAATTAAAGTTTGCTACACAGAAACATACCAGATACTTGGCTTAAACCTAGACCGACCTAGTCCACTGCATGACTCTTGTCTAAGCTTTTAGTTTAGTTGGCTATACTCTACCTTTGATAAAATAGCTTAAAAGTATTTTATTCTACTTCTTATGTTTTCCTTTAATTCTATCCCAAAATCATTATTTAGGAGGCCATTAGTGACTGTTCCACTTTTGTGCTTTGTTGAAAACTGGCACAAAATTCTCAGGTTATATTAAGTAGATATGTTATCTTTAATGTTCAACCTATTTTTAGTACATACTGGCACCATTTCTTTATTTTTTTCCCCTCTCTTTCCAGGTAAGTACCTGTAGCAAAAGAAAGTTATCCACCTTTAATTTCTTTTGCAAGCTTTGGTTTGAACACACTCATTTATGCTATTTTTTTCCCCACTTTTTGTCTGGGAATTAACTTTCTCTAATAATAAAATCTGGTGGCATTGGAAGAAAGTTCACAGAATCACAGTTCCTTCAAGACTGAAGGTTGGGTAGGGTTCAATGCCCAGTTTTCATGATGGAGAAGTTTCAACAGTGGGGTCCCCCAGAGGTTAATGGATGACTGCATTTGTTTTTATCATGATCACTCTGCCTATCTGGAGAGCAACATGTACACAGTCAAGAATAAAAGACCTATCTTCTTATAGGTATGGTCCTGAAAATTTAACAGTCAAGTCAAGGGAACCTGCTTTTAGCAGGGGGCTTGGACTTGGTGATCTCCAGAGGTCCCTTCCAACCCCTATGATTCTGTAATTCTATGAAGTCACAAACAAGATTTGTGATAGAAGAAGTCATCATGAAGCGCTTTAACATACTTGTAATGGGAAAACAAATTCATTTTAAATACAAGACTCCATTACTGGACATTCCTAGGTGATCACAGAATCATAGAATCATGATCTTGAAGGTCCCTTCCAACCTAAGTCATGCTGGCTTCCTGCCTCTTCTGCTTGATTTCTTATTCTGGGAGATGGAGATCTCTTGTGCTCTCAGAAAAGTGTCCTTAAGGAGCTGCCAGCTCTGTACTGTTTCTTTGTCCCTAAGGACAGTTTCCAAGGAGATCTCATCTAATGATTCCTTAAATAGCGTGAAGTTCCCTCTTCTGAAGTTCAGGGTTCTGACTTCTGCTCTTTGCCAGGCCCATGTTCCTCAAGATCATGAACTCAACCAGGTCATGGTTGCTACAGCATAGACTGCCTCCAATCTTAACTTCTTTAATGGTCAGACAGATGGTGAGATTAGACAGATTTTCGTTATCATTCAAATTTGAAACACATTTACTCTGGCTTTGCATCACATGAGAGACAGTGGGATTTCTGGGCCTCTGTAATTCTGAATTATCACATGGGAAGAGCCACCTCAGTAGTCTCCTACCTGCTATAGATTAGCTAATTTGTTATGGGATGGATAACCTGTGTGTTAATTTAAGGCTTTAGTTTGTGTTTCTCAAATACTTCTTACTATGGAGCAAAATGTTGTTTCTTCTCAAATGGATACACTGCTATCCCTTTCTGATTACTATAAGTTATCTACACTCTTGATGCTGAGTTGAGAAGACAAGTAAAAACTGTGTCTTTGTAGAAGAAACACATTATTGTAATTACAAGTATCTCATGAATGATTTTCTTCTTGCTTGGGTTGTGTTTAATCTTTGTTACTCATGCTATTCAAAGTATACTGGTAGTAAAGGAAGAACATGGCTCTACAATATAAATATTGCCAAAGACAAAGCAGCTATGTTGGAGGGCTAGAAAAGGAAAGGTCCACTGGATAATGCACCAGTAAGGAACCTTGCACTTTCCATTTAAATGTCCTCTGTCAAAAAATTCTTATGTAATTCCCTACCAAGTAAAAAATGTAATATAAAAGTCCTTTACTGACAGGCTTTCTGAGGACAATTACATGTTGTCAGGCATCAAACTTTTACAATGATAGGGGACATAAAACAGATATGACATCTGTTTAAAAATAATAGTTCTGCAAATCTTACTCAACTGAGAAAATAAACTGTGTGGGAAACTATTCCAGTAAATGAAGAGTACATTACTGGTTTTGACAGACCAAAATTTTTAACGCACAAAAATATCCTTGCCACATGGGAACTCCAGCCATGGACATATATCACAGTTTTACTTTATGCTTGTCGAAGAATTTTGGTTTTGTAGTTTCACAGAAGGAAAGGTTCTGATAAAACTTTCTAGCCACTTACCTCCACTCCTTGGCCACACTGGCTACCAGAAGGGCTCAAGTGAGTGCTCCCTAACTGTTCTTAGTCAAAATTCATTTTAAATAGCAAATCTTCACTAATCTAGTAAAACACAGAGGGGTAAACGGGACAGGAGGAGGAGGTCTGGCAGTTACGAATACACAGGGACGTCAGTAACGTCAGATGGAAAGCGGATGTGCCCTTAACTTCAAGGAAGGCTTTGAGTAGGACCCATGTGTCGGACATAAATTGGACTGCATGGAAGAGAAATAAACTCCAGCTGCATGTTTCTTTTGCCATTTTTTCAATATGGTTCTGACTCAAGAAATTCTAAGACAGGTCTGTGGCTTTCTTTACATAATAGTTTACAGGCAACTTGAAAAAAATTAAAATACAGCTTTGCATTTTAATACAAAATACAGTCAGATTCTACTAATATACCAACCTATGAAAAGAAACAATCATGTACACTGAATAGAATTATTGCTTTTATCACTCAACATAATAATTGACAACAACAACAAAAAATATGTTAGACTGAAATATTGTTCAAAGCACTTTCATGTAATAAATGCCTCAGAAAGATTAGGACTATCCAACCAAGTACTGGAGTTCCATGTGCCAGCAGCAGAGTTGCACTAATACAAAGGATCTGATATAAGAATTGTACTGAGCATAACAGACTTTGAAATTTCCTTTTACCCAGGGCCAGCATTATTTAAGTTTGTTGCTTTCTAAACAAGATGGTGGGTTTTAGAATAGAAGGATAGAGCACACCCTGGAATTTGCATGCAGAGAAAGGCTGACAGTTTGTTGCACTTGGTTTTTGTATATGTGACATTGTTTTACCAGTTAATAAGTTAATAACTCTTCTGTTTAGCAGGGTGCTGTTTGTTAATTTCTTTGTTTTAAAATGTCTCTATGATCTTTTAGGCCTTAGTGAGGGTTTTTTATTTTATTTTTTTCTGGTTATATAAATAAGCAATTAACTATTGTTACAGAATAACTGTTTACATGCTTCCAAGTTCCTAATGTGGCAACACAGATCCTATCATCTGACTGTATCCACTGATATCTCTTCTTAGGTACCTCTATTTGTTATGACAGCATCTTTGTCCTGGCAGTATTGCAACTGAGAATAAAAAAGTGTTACTCCAAAGCCACAGCACAACTGCAGAAAGATAATTCTGAACGTATATCATATTCTTATTGTGATACATAATGCACAGAATACTCAACACATACAACTTCCTGTTTCAGTGCAGGTCAAAAACTGAAATCAATAAAAAATGAACTAAACATCTGTGTGTGCTTGAGTGAAGAAGGATGGAAGGAAGTTGGACTAAAAGTGTTACCAGGGTCAACTGGGTTACCACCCAGCCCTACGTGTCACCTAAACGTCTCTTAAAACTTGTGTGAAATTAGTTTGGGACTTCCTATGTATAAGGAGAAATTTATAAGCACAAAATTATATGAGTATGAAACTTGCTTAGCTCTAGACTAAAAGTAATACGTGGTAACAGTTATGCTTTTATAGATTGCCTGAAAGAACTAAAAAAAATGCTTGAGGAATTTCATAAATATTACACAAACATTTCTGGAATTCAAGTAAATACCCTTAGGCACAAGCACTTATCAGAGAAAAACCAGAAGCATTCATAAAAAAACAACCAATAGGATTTTAACAACACGTCTGATATATAAAAGCAGTATTTAAAACTTTCTAAAGCTTAAATTGAAGATACAATTTTAAACATGAACATCCAATTCTCCAATTAGTATGATCACTACTTCTGAAATCTCACCACAATACAATTAATTAAACTTTTTGATGAAGTTTCTGTCATACATTGACCCTAGAGGCAGGAAGTGCTTTCTATCCTGTAGTTACGGTTGGTGTACTCTGTCCTGTTAACAGTAATTTCTGCTGTCATAACAATAAATATCCACATTCAGCAAAATAATTGTTCCTCTTCTTTATGTGCAGCAACCTTTCCCGGTGAAATATAAGTCAGGGAATAATTTGATACTGCAGTGTGGTAAAATAAAGCCTATGATTTAGCAACATCTACTTGCTTCTAATAATTCGCAAAACATTTGTCTTCCAGAAACATCAGTGCATTGTTAGCAATTTCTTGACCATTTCACTTTTTGTTCTATTAGAGGATGACTGCTGCTAGAAAAGTATTTAATCTTATAAATTCCATGAGACTAGGAAACACTGTAGTGGTTACAGATCACTTACTCTTAGATGAATATCTGCATTATGCAATTACACAGTGTTTGGCATTCCCAATACTAATCATAGAAATTAAAGCGATTTAGAAGCCTTATCCTGCAAATAAAGTTGCAATGGTTTTTTTGTCCTCCCCCCCTCAGGTACATTAATAGGAATAAGAGAGACAGCTAATGTCGTAGGCACATACACATATGGATACACATGGACATGTAGCTTGTCTTTCTCCGTCCTTAAAACGAACAACGAAGAAAACCTCCCAACTCTGTAATATTAGACTTTCATTATCTAAAATAAAAAAAATATTTTTCTAGAAAACATATACAACTGTACTATAACATGCAATACATTTCATACCATCACTTAAAAACGTTCTCTATAGAGTCTGCTCCTACTAGCTTATTTTTAGCTTCAGTTATTCTTATGACAGTCTCCACAGTACATAAAGAGAGAAAAGGAAAAATGTAGTTATTCTTATGATTCTTAATACAAATCTAGAAAAAAAAAGCCAAGTAATTTTCTGGGTTCTTATGCGTCTTAATAACTGTCTTTCATTTTTGTGTTTCTAAAAGCTCTTGGTTTAATCAAAACTGTTAACGTTCTTGTCCCAGTGATGTCAATGACAAAACTAATTGCTCACAGAGACAGGACTCACCTGCTGTCTCTCTGACTCATAATTGTACATCTGAAAAATTCAGTGGTCTCAATAGCTTTATTAGGGAACTTCACTTAAAGAAAAATCATGTCATATAATGTATTTGAGTGAAAATACATTTTGTATTAGCACAGTTCCCATTGCAGAAGTCTTTCAATTCCTTTTTAATCAACATTTCCAACCAGCTGAACTATAGGATGAATAGGCAGCAAAGGAACAAAAGAATTTTCACACTACTACGTCCTGTAGCTTGAAATCTGCTTATGTCAAGGCACAGAATTAAGAGTGTTTTTGTCCTTTGCAAAGCCATGTTGATAGTCTGTAAGTGACTATCACTAGAAAAAATAGCATAATTCTTCCCGAATGCCAAGTATATTATGTTTTTCAATAGCTTAAAACTTCTTTTCCTTAAGATCAAAATGAGACAGTTCATTACGGAAATTCCTTGTCATACAAGCTTACTTCAATATTTCATGTTCTGTATCTTAGAGCCAAGAGCACACTCATATTAGGCTTTAGTTAAATAAACTTGCTTAAATTTTTTTCAGCTTCCTCATATGTAAAATTGTCTTAACACTTCTAATACAAAATTTAAACATTCTCCTCCTGTTTCTAAACACTATCATTTAAAGCTGTTGTCCATTTCTTTCTGTATGCTTAAAGATTAAAGGAAATTTCTGAAATATTCAGAACTGTCCTTCCAGAGCTAAAGCTGGATGTAAATGGGATAAAGAAATTATCAAAGTAGAGGAGGTATTGTAGAGGATAGAATTCATAGTGAAAATTACACTCATTCTACTATGATGAACTTTTCAAGTTCATGCTGGATACTTGACTTTCTTTTTCTCAGCAAGTAGCGATGTTGGGGCATGAAATACATTTTATGTAGATTACTCTTGGAATTTACAATAAATAACAAACATATTATAACCAGAGATGTTCACCCATAGAAATTTAAGCACCCAACATAACCTAGATTTTCAACAAAGCTTCCCAAACAAATTAGCTATTTATAAAGAAAAACAATTTCAAGAATAAAAATGTTACAGCAGAAAGACTTCCAAAGTTTTATATTGGTCTCTGCTTTTAATTCACTGTCTCACTTTCATAAATCATTTGATCTTCTCCTCAAGATTAGAAAAACAAGATTTTGCACTTAGAGATGGCCTTTCAACATGAAATCTCAAAGTGATCATGAAAGATAAGCCACTCTAATTTATTTTACAGTTGAGGAAACCGGTTCAGAGAGGTGAGCTCACTTGCACAAGTTCACAAACCTAGTAAAGACTGAAATAAAAAACAGATGCCCTGCATCTCATTCTGGGATCTTATTCAATGCAACATATTGCCTCCATAATGCAAGGGAAAGCTGAATTGTTTTATTATTTAGATCCATACATCAGTGGAAGCATGCAAACAATACTGAAAATAAAGAAAAAAATGTGGTAAAGAGAAAATTCCAAGTCAGCTAACAAACTTACTCAGACAACATACTTTATCCCAAATATTAAGTAAAAAATCAGAAACATACTATGGCAAACGTTAACAGAAGCTTATATATTGCTCAGGAAATGATAATAAGAAGTAGTGTAATTTATTTTGAAGAGTGGTACGAGTACTCAGCAGAAACAACTACAGACAAAAGAACTGCTTGAAGTTTTCAAAGTGACAACTCTGAATACTTAAGGAAAAATTGAACAATACAAGGTGCCAGGAGAACTAAAAAAAACCTAACTGATGAATGCATTAAAAATAAAATACTGAAAGAAATATTAAAAAGAAGAATGAGAAGGAGAAGCTTCCCCCCCAAAAAACAGTCTCTGCCATTTATGACTTAATATGTACATACTTGCCATTTGGTAAATGGCACACAATGTCTATGACTTGCCTTAATTATTGCACTGAACTGCTTTAAAAATGTTTTTTTTTTTTTTCCTGAGCCTACCATCATTAGAAGTAATTTTTAATGACTTGAAAAAACCTACATAAATCAACAGCTGTACTAAGTTGTTTCTTATATTATCTAATAATAATATAACTTTTAATAATTTATTGAGTAATTCACCATTATTTGCAGCATATTTTTCTCTGATATTAAAATTTCTGTATCATAAATGTTTACTTTCCTCTCTGAGCTTTAGGATTTTGCAATATTATTTCTGAGAAAATGCTAATTTTTTCAAGATTCCTATCTCATGATAATGACAGTATGACTCATTGCTATTACATATTTTAATGTACTGTTTTCCCTACTAGCATTTCTGAAATAGCCCTCAATTTGCTATAGCCATTTAAAAATCATTTGATACAAACCAGTTTTTTTCAAGCATCTGAAAAAGATCTACAATTTGACCTTAAGATTAAAAGCATAAGAACATGAAGGCTGTCCTTATGCTATTGGCAGCTATCCAGCACTGTAAGGAAGGTTGCAGGCACTGTTATTGAAATATTCAAGCTATTAGCTTGAAGAGAGTAGGAAAAAAAAAAAAAAAGATTCAAAACCAGCAAGTTACATTAGAAAAGATGAGTCTGCAATAGAATAAAAAAATAGCACCTGATCAGACACACAAAATTTTTAGCATACTATTTTTAATATTACATCAAGTAATCCCCCCTTTTAGACTGAAAATTATACCTGACAATAGCTATTCCCTTTCAATTTTTCTGAGTATTACAGTAAAAAACTGTAAGTTTTACTAAACATTTTGTTGAAAATAGGCATCTATAATGTGTGTGGTCATACAGCACATCCTCTTTTTTTCAGAAACTTTTAGTGGAGATCTTTCCTCTACTCCTTAACATCCCTCTTTTCACTTTCTTTCCTAAAGTCCACATTTTGCAAAAAAGCAGATTCCAGGAAATGAAGTTACTTGTTTGGATACAACTGCCAAAGCCGCTTCCTGTACGCATTTGGCAGAAATGCTTGGGTAAAAAAAGCCTTATGACATTTTTCAATCCAACCAAGATGGGCATTCCATTCAGCCACACAAAAACGCAATTTTAGCCCCAGAACTTTATGCCAGCGTTACGTATCTGAGAGCTCAAATATACAGTCCGGTAACAATAAGTTCAATTTGGTATGTGTCAGGAAAAACAACATCAACAGGTTCCAAACAACAAACACACTGACTATTGCATCCATGATCTGCTATCAGCTACTATTCCTTTTTGGCATTTTGCTATTTCCTCCCTCTACTTTCTGTACTGCTTTGCGTTTGAATGCAGTGTAAAGAGTAACTTAAAGTCTGAAAAGAGCTCACTGATTAGAACATGGCATAATATATTCATTGTTATATTTGGCATTGACACTATTTATGTCTGATTCAGTAATAGATAGAAAAGGAAAACTTTATGAAAATTTTAATTGTTGGACTTTGTTAACCAGGCTTTACATGTCCAACCCACTAGTTTTACGTTTTTGTCCTCTTTTTAAAAATGTTTTAATAAAAAAAATATTAAAAAGTTTTGTTACTTATACACATTAACTATATTAAATATTTTCTATGTGGTCCAAGACAATTCCTCTTCAGTCAATGCAGCCCAGGCAAGTCAAAAGGTTGGACACTCTGCTTGTACAATCTCTAACAAGATTGAAGAACTAAGTGTAATAGCATAATCTTCTAAACAGACTGATTGAAGTACATAGAATGGAAAAAGTAATCTGCAGTTAATGTGATCGCTCTGACTCCAGACAAACCGCTTCATCTTGAAGACTAAAAAATTCCTTAAGGGGTCACAATTAGATATACAGCAGTTTAAGTTGCAGCTCTTCTTCCCATAGTTTCCCTAATTTAAGTTCCATTAGATCTAAAATATTCCAGAGCTCAAGTCCTTTTCTTTGACCTTAAGGTGCCTTTATGGTGGTTAACAGTTAAATTAAGGGAAGTAAAAGGTCACTTCCCAACTACAGCTTTTATTTTATCATGTGTCATTTCAAAACACATTACCATCTCTCCCTAGTCATTTTCCATTAAATCATTTCACACTTCATTCCACAGTAACTCAAGTATTGCTTCTCTCCAACCTCTCCCTAGGAATTCAGTCCCTTTTTCCTTGTCTCATTCTCAGCTTCACCAGGAACACACCCTAAGCCACACATCTCTCTGCCCTTTTCCACCCAAGTTATCAAACACAACTCCTGTCCACTCCTGTCCTCCCCTTCCCTTTTTACCTCTTCCACATAATTTTTCTCCTTCCTTTCTTGAAACCCCTTCCACTACTTTAGATATCACAGTAATTTAATCTCAGCATTAGAGTTACTTTACTCAAGTCAAGACAAGACCCAATTTACCCAAGTATCTTTTACCTAAATATAATACTAATACTAAGAACTGCTAACAAGATCTCCTATAGTAATATTCAAATAATTATTTCTTAGTTGGCATCCTTCAATCTATTTCTTCCTTTCAAAATCTAGTGAAAAGCAGTCTTGGAATATTGTAGAAAGCCAGCACTACAATACTGTGAGGCGCCACATGGGGAGGCCAGTAGTGAAGACACTTCTCAAACAACACGCTGACCACAGATCTTCCCTCATGCAATAGATGCTGCTTCTTAGCAGTGTTTCCTGAAGAGGCAAATTCCTAAAGACTAACTTATTTCTAGGCCAAAAGCTTCATTTCAGAAATATCTGCAAAGAAGTGATATTGTGAAACTGTACCATCACATACATGCAATGATCACTTCTATTTAACAGGTAAGCAGCTACTTTTTACACTAGATTCAGTTTCTAAATGGTTTCAAGCTGTAGCCCTATGTAGATATATACTCAGATGCCTTTGGAGGCTAAAAAATTACAGTTGTATTACAAACTACAAGGAAACTTCCTCATCAAAAGTAGTACAAAAAGCTCTCAGTAGTTCTTCCAGTTGTTCCCATAACACTGCACAAGAATGATCTAGATTGAAGTGGGTGTGTTAATTCTCATTTCAATACCAATCTCAAAGCACATGGCAAAAATTTTAATCAAAATCAAACTGATTATATTCCAATATACAGTCAATAACTGAAATCTACTCTGTAAGTCTTAAGAAAATTTAGAAACTGATATCAGGGTGTTTTTACTCTGAAAAAGACTTTAAATGTTTACATCCAGATTTATTTAATCTTAAGTTCACTCAAAGACACACCTAAGAACAATATGAGAGCATCTTGCAAAGATTCATGAAGGAAAATAGGAATGGGGAAGAGATCCTTTTGACTTTGACTTTTGAAACAGTAAGGACAAATGCATAAAAGTTCTAACTCACAAAGTTTGAAAATGTTAATGTTCAATATGCCATTAGGTTCAACTGACATAATAGAGAAATAACAATGCTTATATGTACTTCCTCAGAGACACAAATACCAGTAGTACTTTAGAGAAACCCTGCCAATAAATCCTGCTTGGCTGTACAATGATGCAATGAATGTTGTAGCTGCCTTGAATCTGTTCTCTTCCTAAATGCTCTTTTTTTTTTTTTTCCTGATTAACAATCTTAGCTTTATAGGATGTGTCCCAAACCCTCGATCTCCACAGCAGTAGAAATTAAAGATAGCTTGTGCTATCCTCTTGAAGTCATGTGGATGTTTTGTTCCCCAGACCCTGTCCTGGTAGAAGCTGTTGTGCTGAGAAAACAAGCATGTAAAATATTCAGCTATAAGTACAAAAGTAGTTATTTTAAAGATATACATGGTCCTTGAGAAATCAGAAGGAGATTAGTCATGTACATATACAGAGCTATCATTGCAACTAAGAATTGTAAGAAATATTTAATCCTGTCCTTTAGCACTTAGATTAAACACCAGATAATAAATATCAAAATGAAAACAAACGGAATCACAAGTTATCCCACACCAGTCTATGTGTGAGGTTTTGACATGAAAAGCCATTTTAAGATTAAATGCACTGGCAAAAGCAAAATAGAACTCTATTATTTAGCAGAATTAGTTGCATCTGCATAGAAATATCTGAAGATTAAGCTAATAGGAAGAACTAGTTTTTTGCATTAACCATATGCATAGACAAAATGCAGGCAGTGGCTCTATTAAAAGGCACTGTAGTCTCTTTAGACTGATGTTCTTAATAATAGCAAAATGGAAGACGTTTCACAGATTTATTTGCCAATCCTGACAGCCAATATAGAGTGGAATTCAATCACTCTTCAAATACGCAGAAATGTTCAGAGCATATTTTACCTAGAAAACATCAAGAGTTGAAGAGGTTCAACCACAAGAAGTAAAAACATTTTTAAGGAGTTAGTCTGAAGAATCCAATATCATTTTTAGACAGCCAAAATATGGCTAATGAATCACAAAGTCAAAAAGATTTGAAACAGTAGAGAACTTCCACAGAACACTAGATTACATTTCAGCAGACTAATCTGAATAAGAGAACAGTAAACTAGCATAAAAATACTGGAAAGTTTCCCCATCTAAACAGACTGAAGAGGAAGGCTGTAAAAACTGCCAAAAGCATCTTTAACAAGCTTCCAAACATACGTTCCACATCAGAAGAGATTCCCAGCTGAGAACTGGAGAGAAAGACACGATGGGCATCTTAGACAAACCAGAAATCTTTTGTAAAACTAAATAAATGCGGGGAGAGAAAAGCTGTTGATGGCCATATAAGTAGTAAGTGGTTTACATAACAGCACTTTCAATATATAAGATAATGAAGTTTCAGTGTCTCCAAAAAATTAATGGAAGTACTCCCCACACTCATCAAAACCTTACAACTTACAAAATCTGCCTTTGATGTTGCAAATGGAGATCTAGCTCCAAAAGAGCAAAATCTGGGCTTCATCTCCTAAAAATAACTCCATGTTCATATTTATAAACACTTAGTTAAGAGGACAAAAATCCTAACACAGAGTTTTAGTGTGGAATGCCAACTGCAAGAGCTCACTTAAATCTTACAACATGTATTTATATTTCTTTGAAACAAAGAAAGTCATCTGTTGTTGCTTACGTGGGTGTTTCTGGGGCCTCAAACTCCTTAATCCATTGATTTTTTACTGTTCACTATTCTCAGTGAGCTGAATTCAAAGTCATTATTCAAGCAAAACTCACAGTGGACTGACTGTGGATTCTGACAAAATAAAGCTTTTGGAATAAGTACAGTTAGAAGAATAGATTTTGAAAAGGGAAAAAAAACAACAGCACAAGTTACTCAAGACTCCTATACACACAGAGTTATCCCAGTGAATAGTCTTCTTGGTGTTTCATGCCACTAATGTACTTTTAAAGAAAGCTATTTTCTTTTAGTAAGTACTTTCTAAGAATCTTTTTGTTCATTTTACTAGATTAAAAATGGAAATAAATCTTCAAAACAGATACCAAAAATTTATAAAAGCACGACAAGTTCAAGAAGGCAAGCAATGCCCTGATCACATGCTTGAACATAGGCTTGAATTTAGATATGTATTCATATCTATTACAAGAATTGTAATAAGCTAAGACTGGCCATCAGGAATTCTAGACCCTGGAGGTAAGAGAGAGTCAGGAAAAAGGAAGACTTCCCTTTGGTCAAGGAGGATTTGGCAGAGATTATCTATGCAAACTCGATGCACACAAAGCTGTGGGCCCTGATGAGATGCACCCATGAGCACTGAGGAAGCTGGCAGAGGTTTTTGCTGAACTGCACTCTATCATCTTTGAAAGGTCACTGAGAACAGGAGAGGTACCTGAGGACAGGAGGAAAGCCAATGTCACTTAGGTCTTCAAAAAGGGCAAGGAGGAGGATGCAGGAAACTATAGGCCAGCCAGCCCCAACTCCATCCCTGGAAAGGTGATGAAACAGCTTATTCTGGATGTCATCTCCAAGCAAGTGGAAGAAAAGTAAGTTGTCAGGAGTAGTCAACATGAGTTCATCGAGGAAAAATCATGCTTGAAAATAACTTTGTTGAACTTATCAGTAGTACAGCCCCATAAAATTGTTCAAAAATTTATCAGTAGCAATGAAATGCTTGTAACATCTTACTAAGAGTTGGTAGAAGTTCAGCTTGGGAGTGAATGGAATATGTATTTCTATCAGATCCTGTAACAGAAAATGTGTTCTGTTCTGAGGGACAAGTAGTATCAGGAGTAAGCCTGAACAATATTTCAAGTACATCAATGAGCTATTTTGCTGACCAAATAGCAATAAAATGGGTACATCTGTTTGGTGACAATCTCAGTCATGAGCACAGTGCCAGCAGTCTGTCCCCAGATATCCCAATTATGGAGTATCTGGACTCACAAAAGACCCCAAGAAATATATACATTTGCTAAGCACTTAATTTTTCCAGTGGGTTGAGATCTTTTTTTTTGAACAAAGGACATGGAAGAGATTATGATGGAAAATCTTAGTCAGTCCTTTCCAGTAGGGATTTTTCTGTGGGTTTTCCAACAATAGAAGGAAGCTTTTCTCCCAAATTATTACATAAATATATAAAATAGCCAAGATAAATATTTGAGAAGTCTAAATACAAGATGAAAATATTTAGCTTTCAGAACTGAGCAGTTGGTACGTTATCATCACTGCTTTCCCACGATTCATAATCACCATCTGTTTATAGAAAGCATCTCTCACCTTTCACTTTAAAGTCAACTTGTCAGCCCTTCAGTAGGAATGTTCTTTTTTTTGTACATGCTTGCAAACTGTCTAGCAAAATGCAATTGTAAACCCTGACTGGGTTGCATAGCAGACAAGTTCTCCACCAAACTCTAATCTCACAGCTTCTCAGTTAGAGAAGATACAGGAAACGGCTAAAAACGGTCAGAACGTGATCCTAATAAAATATTTTGTATAATAATTCCTCTCAAGCTCATCAGCATAAACAACTATTTGAAACTACAAATTATTGTGTTCTTTGAATGTCACAATATTCACACTGTTTTCTGGTAACCAAATTGTTTATATTTCAGTAGGAAAACAAATGCAGGAGAAGGAAAGATGATATATGTCTATTGCTCTGTCATAAGCAAGCAGAAGTCTGAAATCTATTTAAAAAAAGACTTATCTGTACAGGAAAAGTGATACAACATGATAAAAGTCAAATACAACACAGTGTTTATCACTGCATTGACATGTATGATGAAGTTTGATTTTATCTTGTTTTGCCAGAATCACTCATATTTTGATTTATCTTGAAACTACCTACTTGTAACAGGGGCACCACCTCCTGAGAAGAACTGTGTGTAGTTCTATATTTGGGTTAGAGTTTCACATACAATATATCTCCTCAAGATATAAACTATGAATAAAACTAAAGCTGAAGAGAGACTTCACAACGAAGTAAATTACTGCATTAAAAAATGAAAACGTTGAATTCTTTGTAAAAGCTCAGGTTATTATGCCAATAATTTATCTTTGCATTTTCTGGAATGCTTATCTGAAACAGATTAAATTAATAGCCAGAGAGTTACTGCTGTTTCAGATTTATGAAAGATATCACAATGTAGTAAATAATGGCAGATACCCAGCCCAGTTACTGAGTACGTTAGAATGTTTTGCATGCTTACTCATGTAGTTATGGATGTATAATTTAGAGTGTTCTGTGATTAAAATGAGTATTAAATAGTAAGTTCTCCTTTTTTCATGATATAACTCTTGGACTAAGATAAAAAGCTCTGCTCTGTTCACTCAAAACTAATTGTCTTATGCAATCTGTAAAAGCTCCTCAGTGATGGGAGTTGGCTTGTCAAAATGTCAGCAGCAGGCAACCTTCCAATCTAAACAGACAGCATTGTACTGTTGCCTTACTGAATTACAAGAGAATGATACCTATCACTCCCTCCTAAAAGAGGGCTTCTGGGATCCAAGAACAACAAATCTGCAAGTAAACTGGTATAATTTTCAGCTGAAAAATTCAATGCTATATGACCTACTGTCATCAGCAAAACCTAGGACATTACTAGGAGGCTGCACTTGTGTATTCCTCTGCTCTAACCAGCCAGAACATCCTGATAAAGGCTGTACTATACACTAAAGGAACACAGCAACAATGCACATGTCTAATTTCAGTCAATAAGAATACTAGATTTTCTGCTGGTATCAAACCTTATTGTTGATAATAATTCTCTGATGGTGTTATTTTGAATATGAGCACTTATATTTAAATAAGGGGTTAAAGACATACCTGCTCAGAAACAAAATATAATTTTACAAGAAATCAACTGATTACAATTTAGTATTTATTAGTAGTTGGTAAATATGATAACGGTACTCAAAGAAATATTTGAAATACAAATTTGGGGTGTTAGGCTTTGTTTCTCTGTTTGTACAGCTACTACTGTCAAAGTCTGCTATTTAGAGTTCAGGCATACAGAAGCTGGAGAAACGATACAATGTACAGGAGGGTAAATGGTATGATACACACGTCAAGCCTTCAAAGTTAAGTTATCTGCATTCAGTTTCTTCTGAAAGAATACATACATTCAGTGCAGCATGGACTAAGAAAGTCATGGGCATGACATACAGGATATTCCTCCAACTATTTCACTAAACTAAGTATTTTTTTCCCCTATATTTTCTGCTAGTTTCTTTTCAGGAAAAATAAATTAGATAGGAAAATGAAAAGACATTACAGACTTCATTAGAGACAGGAGAGACTCTAGAAGTACAATTTTATATTGCATTAAAACAGACTGATTGTAGAGTAGACAATAGAATTAAAAGGAAAACCTGTAAACTAATGAAACCATTATAATAGTTGATGTGATATAGCCTACATGATGTAAACTGAAATATTCATAAATGATATAAGGTATGGAAATTTTTAAAATGTTTAATAGCTTTAATTTACACTAAAGGCTCTACTTGTGAGTTCTACCTTGACTCAAGTCCAAGCCCTTTCATATATCTTTAGCAAATTGTTAATGCCTTTAGATAAGAAGACGTATGCACATAGTTCAGATGGATTTTGAAAGGAATGCATTGCTTCAGAATCACTAAGATTATTCGCAGGTTTGCAATATGTGAAATATGAAGCTCAGGTGAGACCGATACCTTGCTTAAACTTTTCTTCTATTTGCTGACATGTCTGGACAGACTTCAAAGACAGGTCATCATCCAAACTTTTTTTGAAATATCAATCCCTACCAGTGCAGAATGCAGGAGGTAATGCTCAGCAATGTAGTAATTCGAGATTACGCACTTATTCCTACTTTATGTGCAAAAAATTGTGTTCAATTCTGAGGGACAAAAGGTATTGTGATTATGTTACTGACTTCTTAATTCTCTTCCTGAATCACACATTTAAAAGACTGTAGAGCTTAATAAGATTTCTTTTTCCAGAAACCAGAATAAACTTAAGAATTTTTTTCCCCAGTTTTCTGTTTTTAGGCATAGTTCTGTAGCTATCAGAAATTACTACAATGAAAAAGTCAAGTTCTCAAATCCACATAGAAATTTGAAGGCCAAAAGGAAAACTTAAAGCCTGAATATGTAATTCAGTGGATGTTAGAGAATTAAGATAAGATGTCCCAAAATAACTTACTTTGCCATGAAAGTTAACCAGCGTGCTTTTCACCAGATTTTGTTTTTTTCCTCCAAAGTATTTTGCTTCATTGTTAGGTAGAATATATTGGATTAATAAAGTCTGAAGCATACATATGCGTCTGGGTCTGAGTCCAATAAGAAAAGAAAGCTATATCTCAGTCATTAGCACATAGAGGTGAGGGATTTTGGCTGATAAAGAATGCACCACTGTATCTTTAAAATACCAAAGCTTTATAGTAAAAACAGTAATAATCACTTGAGATTTTATAGTGCTTTGCAGCTAAAGATCTCAAAATAGTAACTTGCCTACAAAGAAAATAGGATGTTTTAAGTAGATGTACCCTTTTTCTTTATGTGATATTGATCCAACAGTACTGTAATTTATAGTTGTATTGTAAAAATTAAAAGAGGTTTTAAAGTAAAAGGGGGGAAATTTAGATTAGATGGTAGGAGGAAATTATTTGCTCAGAGTTGTGAGGCACTGAAACGGGTTGCTCAGAGAAGTTGTTACCACATCCCTGGAAGTGTTCAAGCCCAAGCTGGATAGAGCTTTGGTCAACCTGGTCTAGCGGGAGGTATCCCTGCCCATGGCAGAGGGGTTGGAACTTGGTCTTTAAGGTCCCTTCTAATCAAAGTCATTCAATGATTCCATGATTATTATTATTATTTTTAATCATGACATAGACTGCTTGTCCTAGTACTGGTTTTCTTTTCACTGACTTCTACTCTCAAAATGTTTCTCTTGACAGCCTTCTGGGCTTATTCAAACTACAGACTGATTTGAAAAATAAATAATCTGACTATTCTTCAAGAACTTACGAATATATATAGTAATTTCAGTATGAAGATGCATTGAAGCTTGTTATTTTTAGAACTTTAAGAAATCTAACAAAAGAAAGAAAAATATAGTTATTTATATATTAGAGAGAAAATGCTGTCATTCTCAGAGACACAAAAGAGAGAGAGCATGGAAACTTGGTAATATTCTTGCAAAGACAATTGGTCTCCAGAGATTGAATTTAAGGCATGTTGGCAAAGCGGTATGGGTTGTACTATTAACAGTGTTTCTACTATATTTATTACTATTACTATGACTATTATTTTATTATTACATCTTTTACTCTATTATTTGAAAGCAATAATGGAAATATTAAGAAATAATTTTTTAAAGCTTTATCATTATAACAAATACACATACAGAAGATCAGAAGTCCTAATGCTGCCAATATTACCGGACTAGACTTACAGCAGAATGCCTCTTGAAAGGCATGTAGCTATTTATGGCTACTTCTAATAATCCAAAAATAACTGTTTGTTTTTCTTTTTTCTTTCTTTTTTCTTTTTTTTTTTTTTTAAATTAACTGTAAGAGGTCCTAGGAGGGGGTTTTCATGTTCACATTGACCAACTTGATTGATGAGGACATTATTGTTTTCATGTTCATGTGGGATGTCACAGAATATCAGAACCTGACCCGAAGTTGATTGAAAAGCAGACTGGAAAGAAGGGAGTATGTTTACAGGTACTTTCAGAATGGGAAAACCATATAATATGCAACCCAATTACATATTAAAAAAAAAAAAAAATCACATCTCAAAACATATTACCTTCTCATCCCAGACAGATGCCCATTTTAAAAGTCATTACCCTAACAGGATGGAAATCACTTATATTTATTTTTAGCCAAAGAAGATACTTTTTAGAGAAGATATGCAAGTTCTTTGTGCCAACCGTATGTCAAAAACAATTCTTGTTTCAATGAACAGCGCTTGGTATGTTTACCTACTAAATTTTACAAAATGGCTCAACTACAGTAAAGATTGAATAAAAAAAGCTGGCTTTACTACGAGATTAAAATCTTTTATCAGCTACATACAGACAAATAGTACTCATCTAGTGACAAAAGTACAGCACATGGTTAAACTGCATTGAGCACGTTAGTTATCCTGTATGAACATACTATTTATCAGTTCAGCTCTAACCTGCAAAGGATATGAGTTTGACAAATTATTATTTTGAAATACATCAGAATGAGAATTTGGAATTTGCTCACACTTAAGTTCTTGCTCAAGAGAAGTGGTATTTCAATAAAGCTATTCAAATGCACAAAATTTAGGTATTTTTCATTTCTGGAACTAAGGCTTCAGTTTATGTAATCATAATTATTTTGTAGTAGTAGAAAAAATCACAATAATTTATTAAAAAGGCTAAATAAAAATCAGACACCTAAATAACATAGTACAAGCAAAATTCTTAAAGACAATCAGAAAGTTCTGTGTTTACAATCTGATATCAGAGCTAGAAGCGTAATTAATGAAACCTCATTCTATTTGAACATCAGTCTTCTCTGCTAGGCTAGAAGATTAAAAAGAAAAGGAAAAAGTACTTATTGATGTGTTAGGATATTGTGCAATTAAAAATGCCTGCACAAAACTTCTTTCAGTATCTGCTATTCTGGTTTATAATTTGTTTTTGTTAGAAAGTCATTATTTCTAAATCTTCTGGAAAAAAAGTTATTTTTAAGCCATGCTCAAAAAATCCTTTTCTGAGAACAAATTTATTTGAAGATTCAAGGGATTGCAACTGAATTTGTATTCTTTTTTTGGATGACTGTACAAGAGAAGATACACAGTTTGCTAAAGCATAGGAACCTTGAGAGGACTGTAAATTTAATTCCCTGCATTCGTGGATACAGAATTAGCACTATACTGCTGTTACTGAAAATAAAACTGTCTTGTTCTGTTATGCATTTGAATAAAACACTGCAGATCACATTGAAATAATCCAATAACTGCTCACTTAAATTACACTAACCTGTCTGTCTGGAAAGAAAAGGCAGTCTGTGAACTGAACAGCTGAGATCTTTTGCATCTTTCAGACTGAAAAAGCTAGATGGGCTTTGACTTTCTTCCAGCTTCACAGAAAGAGACTGCTGCAATACCATAGAACCAGCAGAGGCAGCATTAAGCTGGAAAAGAGCACCTTGTGCTTTCTTTTTCTCTTGTTTTAGCATATTTACTAGAATATCTGCAAGATACATTAAGGAAAACATTAAGGAACTCTTTTCAATGAAGTAACAATTACATTTGCTTATCTCTAAGTCTTTTCAGTTCAAGTAGAATAATTCACACATGGAAGCCTATTAATGAATGTGAATTTAGAGTTGGGCATATTGTTGTAATCATATCCAGCCACACCCTAGTCTCTTTCCAAACAGGAAGCTTATTTTTACTATACCCTAATCAGTTCACACATTGAGCACAGTTGTTGATCCCATTCAATTGATGGCGATCTTGATAAGAGCAGTTACAGACAAACAGAAATGAAAACTCCAGTAACCCATTGCTGTTGTGTGACACTCCTTTTTAAATTTGTAAAAATTCTCTAATAAATAAAATTTCCAAAGGAAAGAAACACTTAACTTACATGTAAATTGGCAAGTGTATCACATCTGCAACCTTTTCACAATAAGAAAGTTTTCTAAAATGCAGAACAGCTATTTAAGAAATTTATTTCAACAACACTATGTATTTACTGAAAGTATGTTTGGTATAGATACATTTTGCCAAACACTATACAGGGGGCTTACAACAAAAATTGTGTGCATTTAGCAAAAACCACAGGATTCCCTGGGAAAACTTTTCCCCCTAGTATGTTATTCCTTCGAATCCTAATTAATTTTCTGAATGAACAGCAGAAAATCTAACTAGCCTTTGGGGAATATTATTAACTAGACTGGATAGCAATAATAAAACACTTTACAGTGCAATTATTATGATAGCTCCTAGATGGAAGAACAGGCAAGAGAAACCTCATAATTTACTAAAAAGCTTCCACAATTCTCATCACTTTATCACACAAGTCATTAATTTTCCAGTGACGATATACTGTAGCTTAGAGGTTGCAGATCATAAATTAGCTTTTCATTCCAAGTTTCAATTCTTATATTCCTCCTATAGATCTCTTAGACGGATTTGCAAAACAAGCTCCTGCCTTCTTCTGCAGGAAACAAAGCCATATATATCTATGAGGCACAAGTGCATTTGATTTATGAGGGTTGATCCGAAAGTAATGCCTCCTAATTTATTACGTTGGCTCACAACATCAGATGTGGATTTTGGTGGTATGGCAGTGGAGGTTGAGCCTTCCTGTCAACATTCTGTTACATTAAAATGCATAGCAAATGGTGGTGACTAGGATGAAAAATAGTGCTCTGTAGCTGAGAACTTTCTCTATCAAATAGCATTGCTGTGCTGCTCTTTGTACCTGTTGTAGTTTCCAAATAAATAAATAGGAAGCATTACTTTTAGTGAGACCTACATAGATGCTTTGTTTTTCTCATTAGCAATGTCATAAAAATTAAAGCATTTATTTCAGGAAGAAAAATGTTTTTGCAAACCAAGAAACATTTTCAGACCTGACAACTGATAATGAAATTGAACAATTGAAGAAGAAAGTATAATTCAATGTTATAACTACAATTATTTGAAAATGCCACTTGGAATATGAGCATCTTGTCTTCAGTTACAAAGCAGAAATCGAAAAGCTTTCCTGCCATCTCAGTTCAGACTGCTAGCATGATATATGCTAACGAAGTAAAAATTCACTATCATTTGACAAAAAAATTCATCTGGAATTGCTGAATATGAAGAACATAATTGAGTTTATTTTTTATTAATAACTGTGCAAAAAGGCCTGTTACTTATCAACTTACAAGGAAGACAAAATCAGTTTTCATTTCTCTACCATGTTCAAATTTTACCTACAGATTAGCCACAAAGTTAGGGACAAAGTTAGTCTGCTTGCAGCAGTGACAACCAGCTAAAATTAACTCCTTCCCTTCATCGTGCAATGATGTAGCTACTTTTGTCTGCTGTGAGGCAATGAAACAGACAAAGCACATCTAAGCATCCAATATTTTTATATGCAGAAAGCTTTAGCATTAATTTAAATTGTAAAAGTGCACAGAAGGAGTATAATTTTTATATTTACTTGAAAGGAACATAATACAATAGTCCCCAAAGCAGCACTTCATTTGGCTAAAAGTAACATCTACAGGAAATTCTATTCTTTGTAAGGTAATAAATTTATGTTTTTATAGCATCAGTTTCCCATTCAACAAAAAGGTTTAATTTGCTTGAGGAGAGTATTTTAGGCATGGCTTTATCCGCAGTATTTAAATCTTGGCTGGACCACTCTAAAGCTAAATGGTGCCTGGATTCAGGATTTTGGTTTGGGTCACAATTGAAATAGAAGCAGGTGCAAAGAAGGGGATCTTGCCACATAAAATTTTGGAATTGAGTAATTGTTTTAACACAATGGGGTCAATAGAGAGAAAATCCTTTCAGACAGCCAACTCCTATCTCACACACACAGAAACTATTGTAGCCACATCAGCTGAAACCCAAATATTATTTTTTCCCCACAAAGGATACTGATCTCATTGTCTCTTTGCTGTAGAAGTTCTTTCATTTTTTTCAATTTCTCTTGTCCTGCATCTTTGTTAGTGTCTTTTTCTTCAGAGTTGTGTTGTGAGAGCAGTTCTTTATCAGAAATCCTTGAACGATTAATTTGTTGCTATAAGAAGAAACAAATAAATGAAAAAAAATAGCCTCATCACTTTACTTCCAGCTATGTATTTATTCTACTTTGTGACTGCCTAGCTACTGTAGAAAATGTCACGTCTGTCTAGACCTTTGAGAGAATGAAATCATGCCACCAGTTGACTGTCAAGTTATATGCATTTTGTCACATACGGGATAAGTTGCATTTGCTGATTTTCGCTACCAAGTGTACAATTTACCCTTTCTACACATGACTCAAATGTTTATCATCATGGTGCTTTCAGCATTAACAATGCAAATAAAACCTAATTATATGAAGATGATAAATTAAGGTCAGGTATGCATAGGTTGTGATATCAGAAAACTACACACCAAAACACAGGAAAAGTATATATTGCCTTCTATTTATTTCTCTATCAACTTCACTGCCATTTCTACTTTAAGCGTATCTTGTTTCTTCAGCAAGTTAGAAGGGTTTACAACACTGTTCTGGTTTCAGCAGGCAGGCCTGGAAACCCCACACAGCCTTTCGCTCACCCCCCCCCTCCTCCCAGCTGGGATGGGGGAGAGAATCGAGAAATAAGGTAGAACTCGGGGGTTGAGATAAAAACTATTTACTAACAGGAAAGAAGAAAATAGAGTACAATAACAGTAATGATAATTATATACAAAATAAGTGATTGTACAAAGCAATCGCTCACCGACCGCGACCGATGCTCAGCCAATCCCCAAGGAAACGGGGCCTCCCCGCTCACTTCCCTTCCTTATATTACATGATGTCATATGGTATGGAATATCCCTTTTGGTCAGTTTGGGTCAGCTGCCCCATTCTTGTCCCCTCCTAGCTCCCTGCGGCCCCCCCCAGCCTCTTTACTCTCCTGGCAGAGACATACAAATGTCCTTGGTTCTGTTCAGCGCTGCCGGGTGTTATCAGCCATGTTTTCTTTCTAGAACCAAAACACAGCTTTGTAGCAGACACTGAGAGAAAGTTTCAGTTAGAAACTAAGACAAACACCATTAAGACAGTGCAACAGATATGAGGATAAGGCATTTTTACTCTTATTTTTATCTCTTTTGGCATAGTTTGTCAAAAAAAAGACTCCATAGCACTCTGAACATACATGGATAGATCTATTAATTTACAAATAACTTGTAAAGGGTTGATTCCAATAACTTACAGTCCTCTCTTACAATTTACCGCAAGTTGTGACCCTTGCTAGATTTTCTACACAATCCTGCTGCCTTTTTCCAATTAAATTCCAAATTTCTATCAGTCCTTCACACATTCCAGTTTAATTTTTACCTTTTTTCAGTATCACTCAACTGTACTACATCTCTTTTGATTCTTTTCAATTCTGAACATCTTCAAGTTATACACAGTCCCAGCTGCATTTCCACCACATCTTAGAAAGAAATACCTTCAAGTAAGTGAAGCAATACTTGATCTTGCGCATGTCTGCACCAATATCCAGAGTGCTTTCAGGATCATTATCTTCCAGAAATGTTTCAATTAACTCATCCAATCTGAAAAGACATAACATTTTAAAGGGGAAAAAAAATCACGAAAAAGCAGACAAATCTGTAAAGTTATGTGTCTAATTCTGTTTTTCCAAGACGACTGACATTAGTAGGCTATTTTTCTTCAATGTCTATGCAATTTCAGTACATTGTTGTTGCTGATATTAAAAGCTGGATTTGATACTGGAGATTTTATACCTGCATATCAAAACATACTTGCACGTGTTAATGAATAGTTTTAGAACTAAAAGCATCTAAGTAGTAATCTTATATTTTTCTCATTTATTTTATAACCTTCAGGTCTCCTGCCATCTCATAATTAAAATGCTCTAAAGCCTGTCCTCTCAGAAAACATGGCACCCTGTTAGAGGCTTTGAGCATGAAGTTTTTAATATATAAGGTTATTTGTGCAAAAGATAATCTCTTTCATTTTGTGTTACATAAAATTACTTGCTTCAGTCATCATACAGAGCAACCTATCTTTTGATGCAGATATTTATAGCTTTCTCAAAGACCTACTGATCCTCTGATGTAGTTAGCATTTCATTCTCTTGCAATCTATTTTTATTTAACAAGCAACCAACATTATCTTCCTTAGGCAGGAATAATTCTTCTTCCAATAAAATAAGTATGCATAAGAAAATCTGTCACATAGCAACTTCGTTTTACTTTTTCAAAACCAAATTAAAATCACTAGATTGGAAAACTACATAGGTATAATATACCATTCCATTCCTATGTTTGTGATGAAGCTGTACTTCAAAAATAAACTGAGCTGAACGCAAGTTCCCTACTACATCCACTACCAAAAGCCAATAGGAAAATAATTTAGAAAAAATCAAATATATTAATATCTGTAGGTTTTATGACATGGTTGAGAGTTCCAAGGCAATTCATAAACCAGGAGTGAAGAAAAAACAACAATCTTTTATTTATTTATTTATGCAGATTAGCACTATAGCACTGCTGAATTCCATTGTTTTTATGTGAGGGATTGACTACAAAAGAAGTCTTTTTGTTTTTTGTATTATATTTCTCGATCAACTTAAAATGCAGTTACTACAACCTCTAAGAAATACATCATTCAGTGGTAAGAACCAACCAACCAAATTAACTAAAATTAAGCAACCCAAAGACCTAGCAATAAAATAACAGCAAAAAAAACCTCTACTAGCTGGTATGTTTCACTGGAGCAGAAACCTAAACATAGAGATGGCCTCTATACTACCGTCTGAAGATCAAAACCTCAAAACCAAGAATTCTGTTTCACACTGGAGAGACCTTTAAAGACAATACTTAGCCCCTAAGTCTTCTCACTGTTCAGTTTAGAAAGCTGAAGTGCACTGATCTTGATGGGAAAAAACAAGGACGGAAACAGTTTTTAATGAACTGAAATTCATTAGAATCCTACTGACAGAGCGAGCTACAAACACAGAAATGAATTGCTTACAAGTCACATTTAATTGCTTCAGTGAAAATATGCGGTATTTACCTTTATTTCAGCATTCAAAGTTAATGTAAGACAGTCCTTTTAAGTTATTTCAACACTGGAAGTGGCTACATTAATCTGATGTGCAAGTATCTAGCCAAATGATGCTTTCACTGAAAGGACTAAGCTAACAATAAAACAACAAACAACAACAACAAAAGAAACCCTAAAAATAAATTTGAGAAATGCTAATATTTTTGATTTTGTTTAGAAACAAATATGGAAGACTTTTTTTTTTTTTTTAAATTAATATTGTTAACAAGCAAGCTGTTCAATTCTTTATTAGTCTTAATTTAATAAGGATCTCAATAATGATTCCTTGCGGAATTTATGCTATTCCGGTCAGAATCATGGATAATCATAGCCAATTTCATATGAAAGAAAAATAAATATTTAAAAACAGAGTCAGATGAAGATGTATCTTCTAAATCCCGGTGATCCAAAGTTATTCCTTTTTTTCTGTGTATGCTATTAGGCAAAAGAAGTTAGAAACCATTAGAAATTTATTATTTAATGTTATTACAGTAGCTACGGCCAGATGAAAAAAAAAAGACAAAAGGCAATTCTTCCATTCTTCCTTTTAGGAATTCTAAATTCCGCCCTAACAGCAGGCCTAATTTACACTAATAGGAACAAGAGTTTGCCAAAATCTAGTGCCAGAACCCCACTGTATCAGGAAGAATAATTTTCCTGAAACTCCCTGAAGAAGGAAGAATAGGGAAGTATCAAAGACCAATTTTCTGTGAAAAACAGCAGTGAACAAATAATGGATTTTTCTTTCTCAATACTCATTAGAAAAAAAAGCAAAACAACCAAACAACAACCAACCAAACAAAAACAACAACCAGAAAACAGGAGTAAAAACTTCCCACTACAAAATAAGTAAATGATTTTCTAAGTTAATGCCAAGGGAACAGTACCCCATCATTTATGATACTAACTGAAAACTCATTTAGATACCAGGCTTATATATAATGAAGTACAAATAAATAATACTACAGTGCTGATTTGGGTGAATTTGAATAACAATACAAAGTTCTGAATGAAAACACAAGTCTGTTCTTACTCTGATGCTGTGATAAACGCTCAAAGAAAAGCAACGATAAAATAAGTCAAAGTGGAAACTTGTTAAACTAACAGTGGTCTCTGTTTAGTGATTGTGAATCGGTCCAAAAGTCTATGTCTATCATCTCCCTATTTATAATATTCTTCTTAATTATGTAAACAAATACTCTACTTAGCTCACAGACAAGATTTACGGTATGAAATTTATTTCTCTTCTATTACTTCCTAACCTTCAAGAATTCTAAATGAAGCCTGCTTTCCATTTAGGAAACATAAATCTAAAAAGCTTTATATCCCTAGTATTTTAGAGTCCATGTAATTTTTCTGATAGCACAACTTCAGACTGTTAAGATGAGCACTCTGCTCCTTCAGTTTTACCTGTTCATCAAATAACATATTTTCATCTGAAAAAAAACCAACAAAAAAACAAAAAACAAAAAAAAGCACACCTCTGAATCAGTCTAGTGTTTCCACGAAGCAGGATGCAAACTAAGCAGTTGAAACGCATCAGAAAAACACTCCTAGCTAACTGTATGTTTCTAGAGCTCCCAATAGCATGTTAGCATGTAGGATGCAGAGTTTAAAATCGTATTTGAAAAGACTCATTTTGATCTTGCTTAATGTGCCAGGATTCATTTCTGGGAGAGCTTGCCTTTTAATGCTGATCACCAACATTGTATATCACATATCAAAACTAAGTTCACTCTAAGAATAATTAATTTTGTACATCAGCTATGAACTTTATGACAAGCAAAATGGAAATCCAAGTTTATGAAAAACAAACTTGACTGTTTACAAAATGAAATGACTGTTAACAAAGATGCTACTGAAACACTTGAGACCAACAGAGAGGTTCCTTCAATTAAAAAGTTTGCTCACCTGGAAATTTATAAGAGCTTTCCTATAAAATTATGCTATGAGATAACTCGGAGAACTCTAAAGGGATTTCCGTATAGAGGCCAAACTGGCCAAATAGGTAATACTTCTATGTTATGGCTCCAAATAAGCCTGACCCAATCAATTTTCAGCAAATTACTGAGTTTACCCTTGGATGTTGCCAAAGCACATATCTCACGCAGCAAGCTTGTGAATTCTGAGAAAAGTGCCAGCCAGCAGAAGGTGGTGAGAACAGAACTAGGAGACACACACTTTCTGAAAAAGGAAAAAGGCATTTTCAGGCCATAGTGGAATACGTTTCTTCCCTCTTGTTTCACTTCATTCTACAGCTGGTCTAGAAAAAACAATGGGTAGAAATGGATAGTAGACAAGACAGCAGCTGACTAACACATAGCTGACACAGGATAATTTTGTATTCTGTATCTGGAATTAACAGATTAACCTCTAATTTAGTGGATTCACTCTTGGGTGAAATAATAATAATGGAACCAGTGACCTAAAGTCATGGTACAATTCCCTTAGAAGATATTTCTAAGACAGTTTTGTAATATAGTCCTGGAATTGGATACATAAGTTTGGTTCCGTCTTAGAGCAGGGAATTAGAGCAACAAGTTCCCAAGTGTCTTCTGTTTCCACAGTCTGGAATATTTTCACACTTTTTTTGCTTCAAATCATAGAATCATAGAATGGTTCTATATCTAATATCTATCTATAAGTATCTATGTAGTGCTCTAAAAATTGAGAAAATCTACTACAAGACAAAAAAGACAAAGAATCCTTTCTGCTTCTGAGTGTAACATGATGAAAATGTCTAAACATAATACTCTTCATATCGAAGAGCTCACTTACATATGAATGAGTAATTTGAGCAATGGTAAAGAATGCACTGTGAGATTCAGGTTTATTTGGTAAACTGCAAAAGCATGCTCGGCAAGTCTTTAATGATATTGAATTATACTAGCAACTGCATTTTAAGAAACAAAATTATGACTGAAACTAAATTCATTGCTTCAAGTGGCAGAATGCCCACTTATTTGCAGAAAAGCTTCTGAAACTAAAGGATAGGTTCTGAGGCGTCACTTGCTTCTCAGGAACCATTCATGGTGGCATAGACAGACAGAAGGCGGGCTGACCCTTCTATCAGATTTTCTTCTAGTTAGCCATAACAAAGTAGCTGTGAGGAAAACAAAACAAGACATATCGGCAAGGACATTTTTGCTATCTCCTTACATAGTGACATCTTTTCAAATTAGATGGCTATAATAGGGCAAGCACATGTAAAGAATTTACTAATCTTATTATGAGTAAGTCAAGGAGAGATAAGGATTTGATAAGGACTATGAAATGGGCCAAGACTGGCTCACAGAGAGAGAAAAAAAAAAGCCTACACTAATGCTACATATACAGAGTTTTTACAGAGAAGAAATATGTCAGGTAGATGGTACATAAGTCTATACATACACAAATGCTACTCACTGCCTGATAAAATTTGTAGCCATAAATCTAATCACTAAAGCAGCAAGAGAAGACTATCTGGCATTAGACGACTGGTATATACCTTTTAACATTAGAAAACAGGACATAGTACATAGTCTCGTTCCCTTCCCTTTCCATGCTTTCTTTTTATTTTTCCTTTCCATTAGAAAGCATACTTCCTGATCTTTGATAATGACTTCAAATTATTTTTTGGTAGTTTTGGAAAACTGACCAGTTTAATTAATACAAATAATTGCTTTAGTTCTTAGGTCAGTGACCTTTGAACAAAGATCAAACAAAAATATTTATACTTATTTTAAGCATTCAAATTAAGTACCTGTTATAGCAATCTGAACTTCCTGTGCTGACGCTAAAGATTTTATAGCATGAAAGAGGAAGAATGTTCTCTGGAGAAATACATTGATTTAAGAAGATTCTAAATCAAACATCTAAATTAGATGTTACTGTGAGACATTTTAAATCTACTCCACAGTTAAGGTGGCTTCTCTTGAATATTGCCTACACAGCATACGTCAGTCAGCCTGCTAACTTCTGAAGAAATCTACTGTTTGCAAAGCTGTGTTGACATAAGGCAAGGTAATATGCTTTTATTTCTTCCACCTTGCACCAGAAATTGAACACTGACATCAACAAATAAGAACATTTGCTCTGCTTTGTAAGTGAAACCATTTGTTCAACAGCTTAAGCACAAGTAACTGTTAAAGCTTTATATTGTACAATAGTGCAATATTGTTAATGCTGTGATAGCATACAGATGTTACAATGTTGAAACAGAGAAAAGACAGAAAGAAGTAATGAGAAATCCAGGATATGAGTAAGATGAACAAAATATGACTGCTGAAGTAAAAAATAGAAGAGTCTGTAATAACATATGTATCTGAAAGAAATAAGGTAAAGTTGTTAATAAATTAAAAGTGTTAAGCCAGGACTTCCATCCCTGTTACTAGAGAGTTCCAACTGGCAAAGGATCTGGGAGCGTGGGTGCTGTGGAGCACAGGACTTGGATTCAAAATGCTGACTTTCTGGGCACACACTGTAAATTGCTAGTGAGCTCATTTACAGCAACAAAGTCCCAAATGACTCAAATGAAAAGGACTCTCTCGTTTACTTTTGGCCAAAAAAAAAAAAAAAAATTTAAATGACATCTCGCTCTGTTCTAAAGCATTATACAGAAGCCTGAGAGGATACAATTTCCCTCTATTTGGGATGTTATTTTCTGTATTTTGATCTCAATAGCTCAAAGTATTTATTTATTTTTTCTCCTAAACAAGGAGCTAATTCTCTAGCTTAACAAAATATTTAGAGATCAACTGGGGAAGTAGATGGTGTGACTCAAAGCAAGCATTTTGGAAGCATTTTATGAACTATGTTTTGAACCACTTATGCAGCATAGCTGCATTTTTTATGCTATGCTTTTCAAGTAAACAAAATGAGAGCAGTAGAATTCATGGATGTTTAACATTTATGAAAATAAAATAATAAAACCAGAAATATGACATAATAAAGCAAGTGTTTGCCACTTTATATAGAATTCCGAAAAAGGAATTCTAGACAGCTGCAGATTTATTCACAGGATTGGTCACTTGTATTATAATTTAGCATTCACAATCAAAGTCAAGAGCATTTGTTTTCCATTTTGTGGTAAATGCAATAGATGATAGTGTGACACTGTAGTGGTTATGAGGAAATTTTTGACAAATATTTGAAATATATTTGATAATTTTTTTCCTTACAATAAATAATAATAAAAAAAATCCCTGCAGACAATTCTTTGGTTCAAGTGGGGGAAAAAAAAAACAACAGCTTATTCCCATAATATCTGAAAAAATCTAGCAATCTGAGCTTCAGTGAGTAGCTCACCAAGTTTATTTTGAATATCCTGAAAGTAAGCAAGTGGAATGAAGCTCATAATTGTAATGAAAGTTTAGCCTAACTATGTAAATCAAGGAAAATGTAAAATACCATTTAACACAGTATTAATACCCATTTGTAAGGCAATCACTAATGTTTATTTCCTGCAATACCTGTAGAGAGCAAAAATCTATGTACTAACATAACTATTGTATTAGGTTAGTATTGGTTCTAGGCTCTACTCGCTATATCTAGTTTCATTTTGGGATCTGTCTTCTACTAAAAAGTATCTGAGACAAGAACTTGTGCAGCAGCAACAAAATAAATATGTACTTTGTGCATGGAGCTTCCCATTGACGTGTTCTGTACCTTTGATCATCTGCATTCAGAATCAAAGAATAATTACATAAATTGGCACAGAATGCTTTCAGGAGACAACCTCACTTGAAGAAATGAACCAGAATAAAAAGATTTAAAATACATCTAATTTTGATAAGACTATATTTAGTAATACGTCTCCTTACTAGTTATTTTGCTTAAAACAAGACTTCTGACAAAGTCTTTTGGGAAGAACTATGTAAACTTGAATTATATATATACACATATGCATACATATACATGTTCACACACAGTTTACTTAAGTTTAAACAGAAGATATCTTAACTAAGCAGAAATGCCTAAATAACATTAGAAATCCATAATGACCCTAATAATTTCCATTTTGGCCACGTTAAAAAAGCATAAATTAAAAAAAGAAAATTATTCTGTCTGGAATCCCCTACAGTACTAATCCTACTACGAACTATTATTGTGTAGCGACTCTGAATAAAGTGCAATACAGTACATTGCATTATAACTTATACCATGTTTCTTTTCCTCTTCTGTTTGTAGTAACAGTCTGATCCATGTCTTCTGATTAGTAATACTATTTAGGTTTTGTTATTCATGTAAAACTGGATGCAAACCACAACATAGACATTTTCTAGCAATAGTAAATCATGATTCTATCAGCCCTTAACCAACTCTATATGACTGTTTGGACTACTCATTTGTATATTTATTCTTTAATTTGTGCAAAGTTTCCAGATAATGAGTAGCCCCAAACTCAGATGGTCAGTCTCAACTAACAGAATTGTCATAAAGATTTGCTGTGCCTGGACCACCTCCAGCAGCTTCGTGTCTTGTGCTGTGGGTGCCAGGGCTGGATGGAACCTCAAGAGGGCAGAGCAGAGAGGGACAGTTACCTCCCTCACCCCTATTAAAGCAGCCCAGGATACAGCCATGACTTCGAACGTGCTGGAGAGGGGACTGGTAACCACATCAGCCAGTTCCTTCAGGATTCTGGGATGCATGTTATCAGACCTCACAGACTTGTACACACTCGGTCTCATCAAGTGATCTCGAACTTGCTCTTTGCTTTCAGTGGGAGGGATTCTGCTCTCCCAACTCCCACCTAGAAGTCTAGGGAAGTGAGAGACATGGGAAGCCTGAGGAAAAAAAAATTGTTGATAACCTCAGCCTTTTCCAAGTCTGTTGTAGTCATTTCTCCCTTCTCATTATCAGAGGGGGTATACTCTCCTCAGCCTTTCTCTTCTGACCAATATATATGTAGAATCTATTTTTATTATTTTCCACATTCATTATTAAGTTTGGATCCATCTGTGCCTCATCTTTCCTGATCTCATTTCTACACATCCCTGTATTCTACCCAGGCCACACTTCTTTGCTTCCACCGCCTGTACACTTCCTTCTTACCCTCAGTTTGACCAGCAGGCCCTTATTCAGCCGTGATGGTTTCCTGCCTTTTCAATGAAGTAGTGCCTTTTTACACTACTGTTTGATTATACTAGGTGTTGAGTTCACACCAGTTTGTTTGCCTGTGAACACTGTGTGTGAGAACAGAAAAAATGCAAAACCCAATGCCTGACATTTTCTCATCATTTTAACTGTCTAAAAGGCCTGATTTATATTTCAGTATTCCATTCCACTGGCTCATATATATAATAGTAATTCTGCACTGGTGTCTTCTGCTTTCTGATTGAAACTGTCATCCATAAAAAATTCTGCATATCCAATTCTGTTCTCCATTTTAAGTCTATACTAAAAATACAAAGATAATGTTTGAACTAGGACGTTATTTGGAATTTATGACTGACAAGGTTAAACCTCTGTGGTCCTTGTTGATTTTTGATCCTCAGGAAACGTATCTCAGTCACTAGTACTTAAGTTTGGTTCCATATCTTAATTGCAAGAGCATTTGTTCCAAGTAAGAATAAGTTTTTGAAACAAGGAACACGTGTACTACATGAACCAGAGTATGCATACCTAAAAGATGAATTTTAGAAATTTATAGTTTTATGTTGTCCTAATATAGCTAAGGTCCTTGAAAGCTATTTCTCTTTCTGTGTCATATTATAGGTAAAAACTTGAAGGCAGAAAGCCTCTCTGCTTCTCTCTGGGGGACAGGGATGCAAAATTCCTTGCTATGATATCAGAAGTAACATTTTCTGAAAAGGTAAAATTACATATTGTACTATAAATATAAAAAGGAAAAATATTTAAGCAATACACTTTTTTTGTCACTCATTTCTGAAACAAGGCCTTCTAGATGCATGCTATAGTGCAACCGTATGCAGATTTTATTTTATTTTTTCTTTGCATATTCATGCTAAAAACTTTCATCAGCTGTAAACCCCTTTCCACCTATTTCACAGCCACAAATTTCATAGCAAAAAGCCAGACAGGAAATCTTAAGAAGTTAGGTTCATGGCTGTAGCATAAAACATTATTAAAGTAATTATTACTATTAATAATAATTACAAAAAAAACCCCTATTCAATCAATAAGAGGCTGAAGGTGACAGTTTCTTGGATTGCATCATTACCAGTGATGAGATGTGGTGTCGTGACTACTAACAGGAGTCAAAACAGCAGTCCATGGAGTGATGACGTGAATTCCCCATTGAAGAAAAAGTTAAAGACACAGCCCTCAGCAGGTAAAGCCTTTTGGGACAGAAAAGGGGTGGACCTTCTGGATTTCCTGGAACCCAGACAAACAATCAACTCTGACTGCTGCATTGCAACGCTGTCAGGTTTAAGGTTTGAGGTTTAAGGTTTGAGGTTTAAGCTGAAGGCTCAAACCTCCAGAGTTAGGCCAGAGAAGAAGACAGTCTCTCTCTTGCAACACAACAACACCAAGACCCCTACTGGTTTGAAGACTGTGGGGCCCACTGCCAGTCTTGGCTAGAATCTCCTGCAACACCAACTGTATAATCCAGATTTGGCACCTTCTGATTTCCATCTGTTTGGGCTGATGAAAAATGGATTGCATGGGCAATATTTTCCTAACAACTACGCCATCACAGCAGCTGTGAAACGGTAGGTCACCTCTGCTAGTGCAGATGTGTATGAGCATGGCATGCAGGCTCTTGTTCATCCCTAGCGCAAAATGCATAGCTAATGGTGGTGACTATGTTGAAAAATAGAGTTTTGTAGCTGAGAATTTTCTCTGTCAAACAGCGTAGTTGTGCTGTTTGTATCTGTTATAGTTTTCGTGGAAATCAATAGGAGGTATTACTTCTGGAGCAATCTATATACATTTTTTCATTATACACAAAGTTCTTATATTCTGTACTGATCCTCTACTAAAAGCTTTAAGATACTAACACACATTAATAAATCATGCATTTTCAATAGCATGCTCAGTAAAAAAAAAAACATTAAATATTTAGCTTTTAAGACATTGTGTATTAGAAATACAAATCAAACTAACACTGCAGCAGGATAGTTCTCAGTACAGAGAATGTTTCTTGAATTCTACTTAGATCTTATATTCAGTTTTGAGAAAGACTGTTTTTGTTATTCTGCACTAATACACAACACTTCTTTTTGCCTGGCATCTGACAGGCATTCCCATCCTTTGCATTTACTTCACTTGCTCAAAGCTGAGGCTGCAAAAACACAGCCAACAGTCTCACAGAGCTTTTCATGAGAAGCTTCCATTCTAACCTGGCTTGTAATTGTACTTCAACGTTCACTCTGAGGACTTCAAATTTCTGAGATGAATTTAAATATTTATGCCCACAAAGAAACTGATTAAAACTATCACCACAAAAGAAGAAAATGAAAACAATGTAAGCCATTACTGAAGTAGTTCTTCTTGTGAAAGTTCTGATGTTCTTTGCTGGCCAGTCACCAGTGCCAGTTCATCTTTCAACTCCTGGATCTCCTTTTTCAGCTGGACAATCATCTACAAACAGCAAAGCATAAAACAAGCATCACCTACAAATGATTAGCTAGGTTATGACTTTTACATTAGAAGGTGAAGTTTAGGGAATATCTACTTTGTTTTTCTCTTTATTTAAAACAATCTTTTTTTTTCCCCTTTTACATTTATAAAAACAAGAAAGTCATCCAAACTCACTAAACTACATGTCAGAAGACATAGCTTCAAAAGCTTATTTGCCGAGAAGTGGAGAAATAATTTGCCATAGGAGGAAAAAGAGCAAAAAAATTAATTCTGCCTGCTTACGATGAAAACACATTTAAAATGGAACTGATGTCTGTCAGAAAGAACTACACACCAAAACAATATTTTAGCGTTTTAATCTTACATGTAACAGTCCGCTGTTAATTTAGAGTTAATAATTATAATTAATGTAATTAGAGATATCTAATTACTACAATTAGATATCTGTAGGAAGTATCAGTTGCTAACAACAAAAGAATGCTATAAATCAACACAAAGATACTTAAATTGCATTAAAGAATATTGAGAAAGTGACATGGAGAGCTGTAAAAGATTTTAAAATTTGAAAAGATTACTACTGGAGATTGTACTTTTCGAAAAGTAATTGTATAAAAACATTTTAGAAATCATTACCCTCCTAAGGCAAGTTTCTACAAAACAGAGACAATATGCAAGTCTAAAACATGAAAGTAGCCAAAACGTGTTCATTAAGACTGATCATTTTAAGGATGTGTGACTTTATATTGGCTCAAATGTATCAGAAGTCCAATAATATTTTTAGATGGATGTGAGTGCACTGATTTTCAAAATCCTTCTGGACATGGTCCTGGGCAAACAACTCTACATGATTCTGTTTGAGCAAGCATTTGGACAAGATGACCTCTGAAGATGATAGAGTTCCCCCTTCAACCTCAAGCATTCTGTGATTCCATGTGCAAAATAAGCTTCCAAGAAAAGAACTTTTTCAGGGAAAAATGAATTGTTCTCGATTGCATACGCTGTCTAGAAATAAAATTGCTAAGATTGTTGATACACCTTCACAAGATATAAAAACTCCCTTAATATTTATTTCTTTTAATGTTTAAATTTAACCACAACCTCTTCAGCTTTGAATGGCTTTTTTCTCCCCCCCCTTTTTTTTTTTTTCCAAATTTACCGATGATATTTTTACTTAAAACATATGATTTTTTTTTTTTAAACTCTAAAATTAGTGGTAACATATTTGTTACCATCAAGTAGGAAAGGTTAATTTAATCAAAAAAACTTTAAGAATTTACTAAGATGGTGAACCATTAATTAGTGCTTGAAGAATATTGCAAGTGAAGCATTTCATCCTGAATTTAGGTTGTCTCACTCTGGTGCCACATTTTGACACTGTCTGTGCCAATTACTGAGTCAAAATAAAATTTGCAGATGGAATATAAAAAGGCATAAAATGGTACCGATAGTACCATCTCTGTTCAATGTTCAAATTTGTTAGCACGATTAACCTCAATCAGACGACAACAGAAATACCACTTTCAGTGTATGGATAGAATATTAATTTTCAACAACAACAAAAACCAACAGAAGGATAATATTTTCTACTTTTAAATGAATGTCAGAGGAGTTTACATTTAATTTGGGTGCAACCGTTTGATTTCCAGCTTAAACCAAATCCTTTAGTTATGAGTGAGAGAAGTTCAAAGTTGAGTAAAAAAAAAAAAAGTAAAATGGGTACAAGTGCATCTTTGTAGTAAGATACAGTGAGAAAACCTCTATTATAAAGAATAAAGTTTACATAGATTTACCTTAGATCTATCAAGAGGTATTCTGCACTCCATTTATAAAAGATGCATTCAAGTTACAGATAATAAATAATGCAAAGAAATGACAAAATCATAAATTCAGCACTATAGTGAATAATCAGGCTGCAGTCTAGGAATATTCTTCAGGTATTTAAGATGGGCAACAAATTCCACAGTGAGCACATAGCCATATAAAGCCTACGTATCTGTGTTTTCCTGTCTTTTCCACAAGAGGGGATGGATTTCTTACCCTCCTGAGTCCACTGTTGCTTTACTTGCAAATTGATCCTGCAGAGTGAGACATACCATACTTGCGGAGCATAGCTCCACAGGATGTAGTAAATGTTCAGGAGCCTGCATGTGTTCCACCTCAATCAAAGGCTTCTGCGGCCATGGAATGAAAGTTTTGCATGATTTTCTACTAGAAAGCAAAGGGAGGAGAAAAGGGGCAGACAGACAGACAGGAAAAATATATTCAATGCCCTCTGTGTTTTCCTGTTTTTTTGGTTTTTTTTTTGTTTTCTGTCATACTGTTACAGTTAAAAATTGCTCGGAAAGCAAAATTAAATATATAAATAAACCCTCAACTTATTTTTCATCTGACATATCTTTCTCAGAGACAGAAGGTATGCTGAAATGCATTTATAATTCTTCATTATGCCCATATATGTGGCTTTGGAATGACAAGAGTAACCTCTCTCATATCTCCTGTGTCAGACAACATCTTTGGTATACAGCATGCAACCCAGTTGATCCAGTAGCTTATCATTATCTGCTATAGTATGCTGAATTGACCAATTCTTAGTAGGTGTATTTAATGCTTCGAAAGAAAAATTTTTTTTCACGTAAGAGAGAAAATTACATTAAATAATCTAACAAAGGACTACTAATGTAGTAAAGCTTATCATTAAAGACTGTATCTTCAAAACGTGCAATATATAAAAGCTAGAGGGACAAAAAATACTTCAAAAGACTAACCAAATATTAAAAAGGAAAAAAAAAAGCATATCTTTTTATACATACTAAAAGAAGAAATATTTTTTTCTTTATGTGGCAATGCTTTGTGCTTTACCAATGTAGATTACTACTTCTATCCTACCCTGCACTTCCTAAATCCTTGATTCATTCTGCAGATTGATTCACTCTGCAGAGTTCCTCTGCTGCTCTTTGGGATATGAAGTTCAGCCTAGTGCTTTAGTGCGGAAATCCTATTTATACATCTCATTTGCTTGTCTTCCTTTTTCCCTAATGGAAACTTTCTTCCTAGCTAATAAAACGTTCCTTGGACAAATCTCAAGAAAGATCTGTACCTGTAGGGTCCTTAGCTTTTTAATACACAAACTGTTTCAGTGCAGCAGTTTGCCTTATTTCTATAGATCTTGATTATGGAAGGATTCTGTGAACAACATCACCATAGTCTTCCTGCTTTACAGTTCTGTTATGAAATTTGTAAAAATGAAAGCATATTCTGAACGAATACTTAGAAACTCTTAAATAACCAATTAATATAGACCTTTGGAAAAAAAAAAAAAAAACTTGAGATGATGCCACATCTCAACTTACTTAGAATAACCTTGCTACAAACGTTTTTATGCAGAACTCTTATTTTTGCTAGACAAGAAGCAAGATAAAAGAGTTGGTGTGTGGTTAGACTCCTAATCACAGCATGTGAGGGACCTGGATGCCATCCTCTCTCAAAGCAGGGGTAAATAGCTCACATTAATTTGGTAAATAGCTCAGGGCCTTGTCCACCTGCATTTTGACTACCTCCAAGGATGGAGGTTACACAGTCTCTCTGGGGAACTTGACTCAATATTTAACTACCCTTACGGTGAACATGTTTCCTAATCTTTATTTTTTTCCAAATATGTAATTAAATTTTTCTGAGTTTCAACATGTCCATTGCCTGTTGTCCCATCACTGCACATCAATTAGACTCTAGCTTTGTCTTATCTATACTCTCAGCTATTAGGCAGATGTAGTTAGTAACAAGATTTGTTTATTCTTCTCTTCGACAAGTCTACTGCTTCACTGAGCTGCAGGCCTACATTGTCCTCAGCCTTTCATTTGATGTCAATTTAGTTATAAAAGATCATCATCTTGCCCTTTGCATTCCTTGCTGGTTTTATCTCCAGTTGAGCTTTGGCTTTAACTCTATACCTGTCAGGAAACTATCAAAAAGAAATAACTGGATTTCTTGCATCCAGGATTTATTGCCATTCCAACACTTTAGAATGGTTGAAATCCATCATGCCACATCATACATACATTACACTGCTTGCTGTGCCAGGGAAGTCCCATCTACCTCAAAATCACAATGTACTTAACGTACTCCACAGGAGTATCAGCACCTTAAAACATCAGATAAACTTTTACTTACAACATCAGCTACAAGAATCATCATTCACCTACAGGGTAAGTTTTATAAAGCAAGCATTATAATATTTAAACTATACTAAATCACACATAAGCTAATTGCATCAATTCCAAATACTTTTGCTTTCCACGTACTATTTAAATCTCAAGAATTGGGAAGAATTCGTCTAGAGAAACACTGACAGCAGAACAATCTGATTGGTGTAGCATGGAAACTAAGGTGCTGTCTTACCTAGGAGTGAGATACTGAAAATCACCTGCTTCCACCAAACTTTTGCAGGTACTAAGGACAAATGTTAGAAGCATAGCTGACACATTGGTATTGTGACAGGCTAACCCCTAAAAGAGCACCACTGCAACCAGAAGTTTGAAACTAACTGCCACAAAGCTCAAATGAGAAAATACAAGAGTGGCTGCATTGTACAGCCCCACATGTTCATACCTACATTGCTAGCAGTATTCAAGTTAACTCTATTTCTATGACAAATTTAGTAGTTGATTACATGGAAAAGCACTATGAGGAAAATAATCAATGCATTCTTTAATGTCTTTAATCCAAGGTAACATATGCAATCAAAGTAAAGGAGAAGAAGAAGAAAATAGCTTCACCAAGTGACTAGTGTTTGTTACCTTTTTTTTGTCCTTTTTTTTTTTTTTTTAAAAAAAAAAAAAGAAACCCCACGGGCACG